>VTPC01091229.1:35355-118104 GCA_011009095.1 Ignelater luminosus | reverse complement strand
TTTTACAATGCCTTTGTCTCCGATCTAAACGGAAGGAACACGCTCAAGAAGAGTATCCACCCTTCCGCCAAATTTCAAAACGTGAACTGACTAAAATGATACAAATTAAAACTGAATAGAAAATCAAAGGTCGAGGATCAGTGTTTCGCTTTTTTAAATTAAATTAGGATTTCTAAAGAATTATCAAACTCAAATAAAATTTTTAGACGGGAAAATAACAAATATTCAAAATAATGTTAAAATCGAACCGCTGAAGGATATTTCTTTAGGGGATTCCCCCAAAAACAATAAGATCCGTATTATCCTCTAAAAGATGATTTCAAATAAGAAAAACTTGAAAATATAGAATTCCTAATTCAATTTAATGAATGAATAAATCAAATTTTGAATTCAACGATAAATTATGAAAATTAACATAAAAAAGTCGAGAGTATGCATCCACATTATTTTATGACACTCTCGTACCAACTTAGAATAATAAAATCTTGGCGGGATTTTAGAAAATTTAAATAATTTTATGACAACGAGTAACGAACCGTTATAGTGCATTCCACAACGGACCACTTCGGTTTTCAAGAAACTTAAATACGTTTACGAATCGGTCTACGCTCTCTAATATGATTTATCTTAACAACCCAATCTGTATAATAAACTACTAATCTCCAACGCAGACACTGAATTTTCAAATACTTAACTTGCACTTGTCCTATAAGAACGCCTTTACCAACTGATTGTTTGACTGCTAACGGTTAACTTTCTTAGGTTCTGCAGAAAATGTGTTTGAATCTGTATTCTTTGCTGTAGGAATAATTGCTGAGGAAGAAATGGCAATAGTATCTATGGCAGGTGTAATTGAGTTGCGGCATTCAGTGGCGAATGTGCCAGCTATTCCCGCTTTCTTGTATGTTTCATCAGCACTGCCTATTTCTAGGCTGGCTTCATCGTTGTCTTTCTCAAGAGTTTGATTATTTTCTATAATTATTTGCTTATTTTTTATCCCTCTTCAATTCAATAGGATTGAACGCTTCTTCTGAAAACTTGCCTGAATTGATTGGCAATATTTCCGTGGCTAAAAATGAATTTTTGATGTTAGTTTTGGTAATGGACTCTCTCCAAACTTCTTCTATAAGTTCGGTAAATTCGTTCTTTTGAGCTTTTTCTTCCAGGAGTCTTAACCGGGCCAAGAATGCCTTATCTAGGGTTTGGCGTCTGTCTGTTATATGACTTAGGAGTTTGATCAATGAGATTTTATTTTCAATTGCACACTCAATGATTCTTAGACTTATGTGACTTTTGTGTCCATCATACAAAAGTAATGCTTCCCGCTTCGGTAAATTCTCTGTTGCATGCAATTCTTTTACCCACTTAACAAAAACAGAATTGAACCAATTAAAGAACTTCCATCCAACCATTTGAGGACGCAGAATAAACTGTAGTAGGATAAGCCTATAAAGGTCCACCTAGCCCGTACTGCACCTTTTTTGAAGATAATAAAAGGCGGTAAAAGAGATTCATCTGCTTATTTACAAGCAAGGACACTTCTTGACTCTCTTCCAAGCTACCAAAGACTTGAAAAAGCTCTGCCTTGTGCCCCAATAGTCTTTATTCTGGATGGAGCATTTCCGAATGCACTTTCATCAGCATTGAATACGAAGGCAGGATTGTCAATTTATATCTGGCTTTTTTGTTTTTTTTGCCATTTGCAAATACTCGGGATTCTCAAATTATAAACCCAATAAAGTCCAATCCGGTGTTTCTAAGTTATTTTCGGCAACATAGCTTTTTATTAAATCTCGGAACTCTTTTTTGTCGCAAGGATACCCCATACGAGCACGTGCTTTTAGACACTCTACGATCTGGTTTTCTACACTGCTAATGCAGTAGGGCGTCCACCTCCCATCTTATTTTCTGCTATGTTTCTGCCTTTGATCCTATAATAGATGACTGCCACAGGCACATTATATTGCTGTGAAGCTCGACGGTAAATGCTGTTACGGTTTTTCACATCACTTACTGCTCTTAGCAGATCATTTTGAGTATCTCTCTTCTATTTTCTCCTTGATATATTTTTAAGGCATTTTTTATTTTTTTGAAAAAACTATATTTATTACAGTAAGTCACTGTTTACAAATACCCCTGACTATCGTTTACAATCTTCCCACTCGTATATTTTAAAGGGGTAATTGTAAATGCTGTTTGCTGCTTCTTCTCCGTAATTTTCAAGGTTATGCAACTAAAACGTGTTTATTTACATGTAAATCGATACCCACATAAGCAATAACAGTTTCAAACTTACCGTTCAGTTTCTTGAAAATAACAAATTGATGCTACTGAAAAAATTCACAAACTTCAAAACTCCACATGCAACTTTTTGTTGTTTGTTTTCTCTGCGTCGGTAGCAATGGACTAAACTATTCTGTTAGGCAACAATCATAAATCTGTTAACTAGCTTAAGTACGCGGAAATCTTAAGTTTTAAATTTTAAATAATCTATAGATCGATTTACAATTTCTCCTAGTTTATATTTACTCTATGTGACCCTACACTTAGAACAGCCCTCAGGATAACGTACATGTCGTGATAGTACATGAGGAAAAGGAAAGGAATTCACAATTCTCTTCATAGAATGTATACATTGATCAGCTATCTCAAAACTTCATCACAACACGTGATATTGAATGTTTTGTACCTCATTAACATAAACCAATCTGCGATATCCAAACAATTCTGAACTTTCATCTAGATGAATGATGTTAGTGCTTTAAGCAAAAGTATCTACAATCTTATGCAAACTTCGAAATACTGGGACTATGAGTTTGCCTTTTAAAAGTAGATCCAAAGAGGCTTCGACAATCTTTAACAACAGTTTTAAAAAAGTGACTTCTAAATCGATTTCACATCTGCTAGAAATTGTCTGCATTACATTTCTGATTTCTTTCCGTCTTTGGCAATCTTTCTGAGTTTTTTTTAAGGATTAGAACGATCTCTGCATTTCCTATTTTGAGATATCATGCTTTTATTTTTCTTTCTCATATTGTAGTATTTCGTGTCAGGATGAAAAGGTCCAGGCAAAACGTATACTGTGTTGAAGTTTATTTTTTCTTGGCATTCTGTGTCTGAATTTACATTTCTTACTTTCGTTAATTTTGTGTCTGTGGTTTATAGGGTGTGATTTAACAATATGAACTGAAATACTCTTTTTACTTGAAAATATTTTCCTGTAGTATTAATTTTATTTTTCATTCTTGTGTTTATTGTTTATAGATGTTTCCGTCCATTCCTTTTTATTTTCTGCTTTGCCAGAAACCTGTGAAGAATTCTCTATTCCATTCTTATTTTCTTTGTGAGCATTTCAATGGTTCTTACTTTTGTGGATATTGACAACCTTTATAAAATCTGTTAAATCAGAAATGTTTTCTAGCTAGAAAAGTCTGTCTAATTGATTAGCGTTGTTTTTGCATAATCATAATATCTTTGAAAGTATAGAATCACTAAACACCTTTAAAAGCAAAAAAAAGTATTAAATATTTGCAATTTAAGAGCTTGACAGTTTGACAGAAAAAGTGCACTCTTTTATACCAAAATTGTGATTTTTTTTCTCCATGCCATCCAATCTGTAAAAATCTAATTGAAATTTAATGTAGTGATTAGATTTTAGATATAATTTGGATTTCAATTACTTTGATGTAAGATAAGCGACTTTATAAATTGATTAACTTATAAAAACCTGTTATTTAAAGAAAGTAAAGAAAGTTGGACGATATGTTGATTAAAAAACCCAATTGCTTTATAGAAAACCTGTCTAACGCTAATAACTTAATAAGATAATAATAACGACAGTATTCTATTTGTACCGTGCGATCAAAAAAGAAATGAAGTCAAAACTAGACATTACTCGTACTATGTGGCAGTGTTCTCTGCAAATATCTTATTATTTTAATCAAATTTTAATTTATAATTGTCATTTTGAAATGCCAATTTAATTTGAGTTAAACCTAACAATTTACAACCGTCACATGGTACTGGTCATGGCCTATTTTGACTTCGTTTTTTTTCGACCGCACAGTATTTTTGGTAAAAGTAGTATTGTAACTAGTAAAAGAGCCTGCACTGAATACTATAAAAGTAAAATGAAACTGTTTAGTTGCTTACCTAAAACAGAAACTTTTGAGGCAATGAGCAAAATTGCAAACAAGAAAATATTTAAAAACGACTTAGAATAATTATAAAAAAATAACTTAAATTTAAACAAATTTTAAAACAATAAGTAAGCAAGTTTTAAAAAATGTTTAATTTTTTAAGTAATGGTTTAGCTCACAGATGCTTTTGCCTCAAAAATAAATTTTAATAAAAATATACCAGGCCTTCCTTGTTGTCGCCATAGAGATAGAAAGTACCAACCTTACTTTTCTCTGTTCTTTTTTATCTATTCTATAATTATATGCTACCACTTTTAATTATTTTATTATTTCAATTAAGAATAATATTTTAATGAGTAAAAATCATTTTTCTTTTACAATTAATCTAAGGTTAACAAACGTTATTAATATTAAAAAGAAATTAATACGTAACAATGTTCCCTAATTTAATACTTAAAAGTCTTATCTGATTAGGTCAGCAAAAAATTATCAAACTTCTCTAAACTTTAATGAAGCAAATCGTAAGAAAAAAAATTAATTTTACATATCGAAAAGTACAGAATTTTGCTTAACTGCAAACGGGAAGTATTCAGGAAATTAATAAAGCAGGAAACTTTAGATAGAATTATTAATGGAATCGAAACGATGAAGATAACATAACTTTCTAAATTTCATTAATAAATGCCAACTTGAAAAGTTTAAAGTTTTCCAGTTGTTGAAAACTTTTTTTCTTTTAAAGAATACGTGCATGATTATGCTTTTAGCGACAGAAGCCCTCCTATTTGAATAACTTGAATACCTTCAAATTATCTTGCTCGTCTAGCAAGATAATTATGAAAGTCGGTTTCCATTTCCTTTAATTATAAAATAAATTATAAGAACTTTACAAATTTACTTAGTTGGAATAATTATTTCTTTGAAGTTGGCCTATTATTTTTATTTTTCTTTCGATTTAATTATATTTAAAATATTTTCTTAACCCTGTTCTGGACTTATAAACGGAAGAGTTTATCATGTAGAACGTTTTAATATCAGTATCAGTCTGGGCATTTGTTTACTCACAGAACCGGGCGCGCTTGTTAAATGCGAAAACCGAGTAACTGAGCAGCCATAAATCCGATTAATTGCATAAACATCTTCCCTCGAAGTGGAAATCGTAATCAGCCCGATAGCTGTACATAATCTGATGTGAAAATGTAAAGTGAAACGAAATTAGATGCACGAGCTGCTGTTACAAGTTAGACCAAACTTGCACGATTGACCTTTATCACAGGAAAGCAAACTGCATTTCCAGAATTACCCAAGTTTGCTTTGTCCTCGTTTTGGAATAACATCTTATTCATATTTGCCGTGTTGTAACATGGAATGGTTGTCAATTCCGGTAGAACTGTTGTAATAAACTTTTGGAAAATAAAAGGAAACCAACAAAGTAATCACATGGAAGTTTGCCAATTTTCAATTCAAAGACTTTAATACTATTCCTCTAAACTTTGTTCAACCTAATAAATTGTAAGTAATTCAACTCTAATTGTAACGTTTCTTTGATTGATTGATTGCATTCCTGCACGTAAAAGTTTCGTAAATGAAAAAAACATCTTTATAATAGATTGTCTATGACTAAAATCAAAGTAAACTTAAAACTTTTATATTTATTGTGAAACGATTTTGTTACTAAATGCAGTATATGCAATTAATTCGTCAATAAAAATCATGAAAAACTTAAGAAAAAATTTTTGAAATCCACCGAACTGAACTCACAATGTAAATTGGCACCCTTAAACATGGACGAGAACTATATGAACAAGTATACGAGGGTAAGGTGAAAAATTCTCGGCCTGACAATGAAAGACTGCGATTTTAAGTTAAAAAATTATTTTATTTTTCTACATAATCTCCCTTGACTTCAACACACTTAGTCCAGCGTTTCTCCAACATCAGTATTCCTTCCCGGAAGTTAGAGTCTGGAAGGCTATGAAAATATCCATCTAGGGTCCTCTCAACTTTTTCATTGGACGCGAAGCGCTTCCCAGAAACAAATTTCTTCAAGTTTGGGAAGTCTGAGGGTGCCAAATCAGGAGAATAGGGGGGATGGCCGAGCAAATCATACCCCAAATCCCGCAGTTTTCCCATTGCCAACGCACCTTTGTGAGCAGGTGCGTTGTCCTGGTAAAAGATGATTTTTTTCTTCTTCAAGCCAGGCCTCTTCTCGCGAATTTTGCAATCTAGCTGGTCAAGAAGTTTGGAGTAATATTCTTCTGCAATTTTTCAAGGTAATCTATTAACAGAATCCCTTTCGCATCCCAAAACACACTGGCCATGACTTCGGATGAATTTCCTTAGGGGTTAATCCATTCAAAACAAAGACTTTTATGACCGCACAATATTGAAGTTTATCCATTTTAACGAAAAACACGCAAGACGTCTACTGCAAAAATTCGTGTAAACAAACTACTCGAAAGAACAAGTTGAAACTTGTCATACGAACTAATGACACGTACACCTAGGCAGGAATCATTAATTTTTGCTGATTGGATCGCCATCTCTGTGTCTGGCCGAAAACTTTTCACCTTATTCTTGTAAATAAACACATATCGGAATATGTCTGTCTTAGTGTTCAGATTTCAGTGGGGGACAAAGTTGCGCTTTGTTAAACCGCAATAGGTCAGCCATTGACTAGCGCCCATGTTTTGTGTAACTGTTGAGCTATTTTACAATAATGTTATCAATCAACAAGATGGTAATCATCTCTTTGCACCGTTTAGCATGGAGTCTGGTAATTTTGACTGCTGGTTTGTCGCACTCGGTTGCGTTTGTCACTAACTACACAACATCAACAAGGACTATCTTTGCTCAAGTACGGCCTGGAGAACGCAATCAAGAGTGTACTATCACAATGGAACATACTGCACCTAGTCCACGACCGTTATATCCAAAAGATTATCTAAGCTGGAGTATACTATTCCTTCATTCGGTTCCTGGTAAGACTAACCTGACTTCATGTAACGCACCTTGTGCCTGAATTCCTTAGACATTAAACTTTGAACGTCTACCATGGTCTGTTTGATTGCTAAATTTATCCACAATGGCATAATATTGAGCATTGCATGCTGCGCTTTCCGGGTCCTGCTGGGAATAAAATTGAATTATTTGCTGTCAGGCAAAGTAGAGGCTGTTCTGCGTGCCAGAGGTCGCTTTTTGTTTTTATGTTTTGCGATAGGACCTAAAATTGTCATCACTTTTTGCATTAATCATAATAAATCAGTTTGTGCTGTTTTCCCTATTTCTACATTTCAGGATCGTTGCACGATACGGAAACAAGATGAGACCAACACAAAGTCAAATAATCTAGATCTTTGTCTTAAATGGTAACTGCGAGTTAATTGCATTGTTTTTTATAGCAGAGAAACCCTGGAAGTTGACATTGAATCGCGAAAAAAAGAGTATCTGATGCGTATTTACAAAGTAGCATTTGAATCATTTAAGCTTCAGCAAAACAATAATGTAAGCCGACATTAGCAACAAGTACCTTAGGACCATTTCGATACCCAAACGGCGATGTAAAGCTTGTACCTTGTTACGTCCAGTTTAAGTAAAAAACTTTCTTTATTCATTTACTTTATTTCAATGATTACAAATAGGTCACTTATATAATTTAATATTTAATTTAGTAAAAAAATACATAGCAATAGAGAGAGAAGTTGAAAAAAAAACAGATAAAAATAATACGAGTGATAGCTGTCAGAGAAAAAACAAATTAATTTTAATCCAGTTAGGAAAAATATGTTTATTGAATTGGGAAAATAGAAGTTTGAGTTTGGTCACCCAATAAAAGCGTCAAGCAAGTTGTGATTTTGGCCCTGTAGAGTCGAGGGCCATTTGGATTTTAAGGTATTTCAATCTAGAAATACTGGCAGTTCGGGCAAATTAAGAAAAAAAAACCCTTTCTCCGAAAGATACCTACAACGAGTGATTTTGATCTAGAAGTAGTATGGTCTTGAGAATCCAGTCACCCCCATTGAGAACCTAATTCCAGATAAGCATAAGTTCAAGTGTTAACCCACAAAGAACCATTAGTAAAGTAACAAAACAAACATTGTTTGGTGTGTAAAATCAAAATAGGCTATTTTACTAATATTGGATCAATTTCATGGTGAGCAAGTACCTATCTATCATCAGGTTCGGTAGTTTAAATAGATATCTGTGAACGAAGTGCAAGGTTGCATTCCGGGTTTCCTGTCCATATCTGTTGTTTTAAATAGCTAACCTGTGAAAAAGAAACCCACTCTAAAATATAAAGTAAAATAGGTTTTGCAACAAGATATTTAGAAATATTGGATGTAGTTCCCATAGTGAGTGGTGGACACTCGGTGGCTATTCATTTTCAATAAAATAAAACAAAAACATTTTAATTTATTCACTTTAATTCCTGCAGACAGACGTAGCTACCTATTGCTCATCATTTATACCACAAAGTAACAATCTGTTCCACATAGCTTAGCTTCAGTTTCCTTCATAATGCAACACTTCGTTTTTCCCATAACCTAGTTGGGATTGATCAGGGCCGCTTCTGTACTTTATCCTTTTATGTGTGAATTAATACAACTAAAATTTCCCAGTGCATGGTTTTACAGCAGCTCCTTTGTGGATATCAGGAGCAACTTGCCGCTTAGACCTCTTGAACTTGCCAAAACAACAAATGGTTCACAGTAACACAGCCACTTGAGAAAAATTGGCTGCCTATCCAATACACTTACTGATTTTCACGAAGTGTTCTATATTGCCGAATAGAGTAGGTTTCGTCTATATCCAGCAACTCTGCGCCATCTTTCATTCTTAAAATTTACTTAAGACCAGCTTCCTGATTTCTTTTAATCTGTCTGGTTTTTTCTTAAATTTTTTTACCGTTCTAAATAAATTCTCAATCAATCCTGACCGATATTTTTGACTTTTTCTATTACGTAGAAATAGTTTGGGTGTAAGTGTCAATGTTTCAACCGTACGGTATAACAGTAGAAGGCTGTCAACGCTTGAATATGCCAGTTATCTCTTTTAATTCTGTAACTCAAAGTGGTAACTAAGCAATGCAGGTAAGTGAGTTAATAACTATAAACTATATTCCAACTAACCTATATGAGGAGAGAGCTGCAATTTTAAAATTTCTAGCTTGTGGGAAAACTGTGGATTTCTAATTTTCCAGTACGCTCTCTACTTATCGTTTTCACATTTCTGAACAAATTTTGGTCTCTCTTTATTGCAATTTACTTGCGTATGCATTTGGTTTTACCTAAAGTTTTACAAACTTGATACAAATAAGAGAGTTTTCGACCTCAGACCAGATTCCTGTGCTTAGCTATACCACCGCTCTCGCCATATCAGCTACAAGATTTTGTTTGCTATACACGTCAATTTATTATTTTTTACATATTGTCACATTTTGTTGGTTGTTTAAAACCATTTGATTCGAAGTCAGTTTTTCGTTTGATGCCCATAATAAATAGCTGACGTCACTGTCTGAAATACGAAAGCATCTTACTTATTTGGGAAACATACATCTTTTTCACAATAAACTAATCTAATTGCGAGTATGTCCAGCTCCTATTAAGGGATACTTTACAATTAAAATTTTGATTTCATGTTTTAGAAACCTTTGACAGTATTTGTAGTGAAGAAAATAGTAGTAATACTCTTGTTTCAAAGTTGTTTTTGAAATGGCAAGTTGATAAAACATCTAGACATGCAGAGTTTTCATGGACCAATTCAGAAATAAACGAAAATATTATTAACATAAAAAATAGCGTCCTTCAGACAGCGGTACAACATCAACGTAGATGTAACATTATAGGGGCTTTTTTAAAAACTGGAGGATACTCTATGACGTTTATATGTTGTTCAGTAAGAACTATCACAATTGTGAAGAGTGCATCTTGTTAGTCTTGGTTTCAGAATTATATGTTTTGAAGAGAGTCAAAACCAATAGTACGGTGTTCTTTTTTATCTGCGGACCTATTATACGAGGGTGGTCTGAAAAGTTTCCGACCTCAACGTGAAGATGGCAGCACTCGTAAATAAAAGCTACTGAATTTCGTTGTTCATCTGTTGACAGTTACTCACCAAAGTTTCAGCCATTTTAGACGCGCAGTTTTTATGTAACAGTCGTTTGAGTGAGTTGATGTGAGTTTTTTTGTAAAAATAGACAAAATCGAGTATCGAGCTGTCATTAAATATTTGTTTTTGAAAGGCAATACGCCTTCGCAAATAAAAGATGAGTTGGATTCTGTGTATGGGGACTCTGCACCATCATTTACCACAGTGAAATTTTGGGCTACTGAATTTAAACGTGGCCGTAAGAGCTTGGGAGACGATGAACGTTCGGGACGTCCAAAAACTGCAACTACCGACGAAAACATCGCCAAAGTTCACCAAATGGTGCTAGACGACCGCCGAATTAAAGTGAGAGAGATAGCAGAGGTTATGAACATGTCAAAAGAACGTGTTTGTCACATATTAAATCAACATTTAGGCATGAGAAAGCTGTCCGCGCGTTGGGTGCCGCGTTTGCTCACGTTAGACCAAAAACGTGTTCGAATGAATATTTCCAACGCTCTTTTGGCGCAGTTTAGGCGAAATAAATCCGAGTTTTGGCGCCGATTAATTACTGTAGATGAAACTTGGATACACCATTATACGCCCGAAACAAAAAATACAGTCCAAACAGTGGACTGCAAAGGGGGAACCGGCTCCAAAAAAAAGCAAAAACTGTTTTTTCGGCTGGGAAAGTGATGGCGACTGTTTTTTGGGATAGTCATGGAGTTATTTTAATCGATTATCTTCAAAAAGGAAAAACCATTACAGGAGCTTACTATGCATCATTACTTGACAAGCTGAAGGCAGAACTTGCGAAAAAACGGCCACATTTGCAGAAAAAGAAAATGCTGTTTCACCAAGACAACGCATCGTCTCACACCTCAGCGGTTGCCATGGCGAAAATCCACGAATTACGGTTTGAACTGCTTGACCATCCGCCTTACCAGATCTAGCCCCAAGCGACTTCTTTTTGTTCCCTCATCTAAAAATTGCTCTCGGAGGACAAAGAGTTTCGTCAAATGAAGAGGCAATCACCTTCGTGAACAATTATTTTGCAGAGAAAAATGCCGAGTACTATTTGGACGGGTTATAGAGATCGGAGCATCTCTGGGAGAAGTGTGTAGAGTTACAAGGAGACTATTTTGAAAAATAAAAAAAATTTTCAGAAAAAATGTCTTGTATCTTTGTTAGGTCGGAAACTTTTCAGACCACCCTCGTAGGTGTTGTGGTGTTAAAGAACTTTTTTGTAGATTACACTCCAAAATAATTCTAAATAAAGTCTGGAAAGTAATTTTTCAATTGATTTACCATCTTTGCTACAGCTGAGTTGTTTAATCTATACTTGAAGTTCTTTTTCTAACATTGTAAGCGTTTTCAATTTGACATTGTCTTTCATTATTTTTAATCTTTCAATAGATACAAAACAAACTTAGTCGAAGAACTAGCATATTAATGACCAAGCTTATATCCTGAAACATTCAAACACGAAATTGTAATCTAAAAGTTATGAGAGATCTTATGATCATGGGCTTTACCTATTCTGACTAGTCGAATACTGGCCATAACAAACCAATGCCGATAAAAACTATATTTTGGAAAGTTTGTCAAAATGACAATTTATAATTTTTATTTTCGGGAAAAACAAGATCTTATAAGATAATTTAATGATCTTTGAAGTGTCAATCGCAACCAAGGTATAGTAGACTTCTATATCGCAGTCTTAAACATTAAAATTCTTCTTGTTTGTCAAATAACCAAGAAGACATTTTTCTACATTATTAAGTAGAGAGGAGTATCATTTGCAGAAGCAAAACGACACGCTAAAATTATGGAAAAATAGTTTTTGAAAAAACTCCTGAGACCGTTAGCAACAACGATTTGATTACCATTGAATTGATGGCAAATCAAAAAACCATACTTCACTTTTGGGCTTTCATCATCAATCACTTTTAACGTTAACGTTGATATTTCTGTGCTTACATATACATAGTATTATGTCCGATTGCGATGCATTTTAACAAGCGTTTATAAAGTTCCTCTAAGTAAATAATGAAGTTATCTCTTTTTATTAATATTTCTGTTAATTTTAAACAATTTTAAATAAAGAATGTTTGCGAGAAGCTCTTAATGTGATAGTTTCCTTTGTATGCGTATTTAAACTCAAGATACAGTCAACTCATAGAGTAATGTTGCAAATTAATTTATCTTCTAGCGTCTAATGTCCGATTCAATGTAATTATGTGTACTTTAATCAATGTACTAAGATCAATTGAATTCGTAAAGGTAGGTTGCCAGTTTGTCATTAGGCAAGGCATTATATTATAACAAAATGTGTTATTTTGCGACATTATTTTATGAGTCGACTGTATATGTAAACTCGCGTATTGAATATATTTTACCTTTTTTTCGTGCTATTCAACGGTTTACCTTATACTACTTTCTTTACAAATAAGTTTTTATTAGATATTCACACTCTTTTTGTGTTGTACTGAATTATTCAAATACTTACGAAGATCTTCTCTTACGACATACATATAAGCAGCCTAGATGTTAATGCCGTAGGCGGCGTCGGGGTAGAATTTCGCGCAAAAATCTTTATAAAAACTAAAAGGGTATTTGTTTTCTTAAAACTATACCTACTCGTAGTAATAATGTTCTGAAACCTACACTTTGTAAAATACATTACTTGGGAACGTGTTAAAAAACGAACTGAAAATACTTTTTATAGCTGAAACGGCTCTTGACATGTTGGTGTTTGATGTTTTGGTACAGTACATTAAGTACACATGTGACATGAATGTGTTTTTCTGTTTGCTTTAGTTATTTGTAGGTGCGTGCCAGTGCTTAACAGACATAAACAAGCAGTTTATTGTAATTGTAAAAAATATGAATTTAGATAATACAGTCGTGTACAAATGTCTATCGATTATCAAGCTTAAAAAAAATGTAACTAAATGAAAGTTATTTATTGCTATAAAAGAAAATCTGTTTTTCGTTTTTAAGTAGATTTGAACTGAAAACTAATATTCTCGGTACTTACTTAAAATTGTGTCCCAAAACGTATCTGGATTATGAACATTAATGCTAGACAATGATTAATGCTTTCTAGTGCTTGACACAATCTTTGTTTTAATAGTTGCTTAGGTATACAGGGACAGAGACATTTTCAGTTTCTACATAAATAACTGAATCTAAATTAATTAACTAATTACGAACAGTAACGCGATCTCCTATCTGTAAATTACGTATTTAGCTTTTTGGAATTACTGTACTACTTGGTGTATGTCTAGAAAAGGTTCTGGATACATTAGTTCCCAATGCGAACGAATTTGTCGTCTAAATAAAAGTTTAGAAGGATTTTCACCAGTTTCTTAAAAGTTAAAACGTAGCGTTAAACAAGACCATTGGTCTCAGGATGATCGGAAGCTGTAAGTTGATTAATAATTCCATTATTTTTGAGGTAAGTTTGAAACTCCTAGGATAAAAATTGTCTACCATTAACACTCACTTGTGACAAACCAAAACAACTAACAATTTTACCTCAAAGATGGATAGTTGTCAATGTTGTAATGTTCTCCACGGGATGTATTTTAGGCCAACGAGTTACGCATCGACCAGAATTAAGTAATAATTACCCATGAACGCCCCAATGTAATCAACGTGTACGCGATTAAATGGATTTTTAGCGGGTCCCCACCGGTAAAAAGTCACTTTTGCAGGATTATTTCGTAAACTGTTGCAGTGTATACATTTTTTACAAATTCCCTCAATGTCAAAATCAATTCTCGACCACCAGCAATAACTACAAGCAAGTGCTTTCTTTTTTACAATGCCAAAGTGAGACGCATGTAAATCTTGTAAAACTTTTCTGCATAAACTATAATAGAAAAAATAATTCTATGACTTCTAAAAATACACTTGTTTTGTAACGTAAATTCAGTCTGTGGAATACCAAACCTGGAAAGTTTTATTAACTGTTTTGCGTGTTCTTAATCGGCATAGCAATTGTTTTAAAGAATTACCTTTACTAGTTCCCTCTGTAAGTATTTTGAATGTTATTGGCAATGCTTCTATCTGTTCAGACAATTGTTCACAACGAACAGATAAGCGAGATAATACAGCACCATTAGGGTGGGCTTTCGATCTTCTGCAACAAATATCAAAATTGAACCTTTCCAGACATAATTCATAATGTTGCATTCTGGGAACAGATAAATCTAGTATCTCTTTGTTAGGAGAAAATATTTGAATTAAAGGCAAATGGTCTGTAATAAATATTGGTAAAAACGTTTTTCTTCTTCTTCTTCTTCTTCTTCTTCCTCCTCTTCTTCTTCTTCTTCTTCTCCGGCTATTACCCACGAGGGTGTCCCGTTTTCTGTTTCCATAGCTGCTTATCGTTCCAGTCTTCGTCTTGGTGGTCTTGTTCCTTCTTAGTATTTTATATATATGTTTACCAATGTTGGTCGGCCTCTTACATGCCCATACCATTGGAGGGCTCGATTGTCTAGAGTATTTATGCTAAAGTAGGTTATTTCCATTCTTCGCCAAATTTTCTCTGTTCTTAGTTTATCTATTCTTTTGGCCTTTATAGATCTTCTCATAAAGTCCAATTTCACTGCTTTGATTTTATCTCTGGTTGATTTAGTAATAAGCCACATTTTTACTCCGTATAGGACAATGTTTTGAATTAGACCATGAAACAGATGTTTCTTTTGTATTTTAGCTAATATTTTCATTCCATGGCAGGCCATGTAGTGATTATGTCGCTATTTTTCCCAAATTGGTTCTTGTTGAATTACCTTTTTCACATGTGCCCGTAGAACTTATAGTTGTTCCTAGATATTTAAAATTTTCAAAGATTTTGATGTTCTGATCGTCAGCTTTTAAATTTAGTGTAGCTTTTCCCACGCACATGTACTCTGTTTTTTTAAATTTATTTTTAGGTTCCATTTTTCTAAATCTTTTTCGAGTTTTCTCAACATATACTCCATATCTTCCTCGTCTTACGCGAATATAATGTGATCGTCGGCAAACAGAATAGAGTGAGTGGTACTATGGTCTATTTGTGTTCCCATACCAGAGCATTTCCGGTACCAAGTTTCCAGAGCTTGTTCAATGTAAATATTAAATAATAAAGAAGACAGACTACAGCCTTGTTTTAGTTCTTTTTTTATTGCTGTATCTTTTGTAACTTTGTTTCCTATCTTAATTTTAGACTTATAATCTTCTCCAGTATGTTCACTCTTCTCCTAGCTTGCCATATTTTACCTCTAGACACACTGTCATATGCCTTCTTCAAATCTATAAACGTCAGATGAGTTTCCAGTCAGTTTTCTTTGTTTTTTTTTATTATTTGCCTTACACAATGTATATTGTCCAAGCAAGATGTTTCCTGTCTAAAACCATTTCGTTCTTCGCTGAGATGAGTTTCTTCTTCCATTTTAGATTTCAAGATGCTGCAGAACAATCTAGCTATTGATGGGATGATAGTGATTCCTCTGTAGTTCGAGCAAAATATTTTATTTCCTTTTTTGTGTATAAAACTAATATATGATTTTTTCCGTTCTAGAGGAATGTCTTCTCCTTCAATTTTATTAAAGATTCTTGTGATGTATTTTCTCACTTTAATCTCTTCCATATTTAAAAAGTTCCATAGGTATATTGCCTGGTCCTGGGGCTTTGTTCTTTTTTTTTTAAGGGCCTTGTGTACATCTTCTTTTGTAATTTCTAGCGTTGCCTGATCTTCGTCTCTGTCTTCCTCCTGTTGATACTTTTCTCTGTGTTATTGTAGCAGCTTAGAGTAATGTTCTATCTACTATTTTGGTGTTATTCTTTGTATGATTCTTCTTGTGCAGTTATTCTTTCTTCCTCCATGCCATTGCTGACCTATTGTATGCTATAGTATTATCTATGTTGATGCAAAGTCCACGCCAAAATTCTTTTTTCACTTTATTTTTAACCTGTGTTCTAAAGTACATATAATTTTCTCTTGACTCTGTTGTTTTATTGGCTAACCACTTCATGTATGCCTTTTTGTTTTCTTTAATTAAGTTTTCGAGTTCGTCCGAAAACTGTTCAATGTATCTAGGTCGTTTATTGTCTGTTCCTAAAGCTTTGCTGATTCTGTTCTAGGCGTTTTTGATTGATTATACATTTCTTCCTGAGAACCATTATTTTCTGTATCAAGTTTATTCTTTATCCTTACACTATATTGTTGTAATAAATCTGTTTTAAATGTAATATTTTGTACTCCTTACGTTTTTAAATCTACCGGTTCTCTAGAAATTTTTCTTCTGTCTACATTGTTATATAAGTATTAGGTGGCCTATTAGCATATGGTGGTTGCTGGTGCATTTAGGTTGTCGGTATATTCTGACGTCTTTTATAGTATTTTACTTAGTTTTTTTATTATAGGGAGTCAATTATTGACTTTAGATTTCTTGTTGGGTCTATCCAGGTGAAGTTATGACTATCTTTGTGTTGAAATATAGTGTTTCTTATTATACATTCATGTTTTTTGCGTAAGTCTTTTTCCATTGTCGTTAACGGTAGCCTCTCCGAATTTTCCAACAGCGTCTTTATCTCCCCTTCCCGCTCGACTATTGAGGTCGCCTATAATGATTAATTCTTTGCTATTGCTATTGTATTATAATCAAAATAAATTGTATAGGGGATTTAATTGGTACTTAAGTTTTTGAAAAACCGACCGTAATAATTTACTAACCCTATGAAAGCTCGAGGTTTAGTTATATTTGTAAGAATGGATGCTTTTTGTATCGCATCACTTTTTGTGGTAGTTTCTGATTTCTGTCCAAAAAAAAATCAGAATACGATTTTGAAATCAAATTTGGTCTGACTTTTACAAGCTACTGCAGCTAAGTATAGATCACCTGTAAACATACTTAGCTGCATGATTAGTCAACAAAATCAACACTTGTTGCCTACATGCTAAATCAGCAGTTGTAAGAGTAGATACAATAAATGTTTCAAGGATCTTAATCTGATTCATTGTAGTTCAAACTTTTTTATAAAGTATGTGACACTCTTAATAGTTAGTACATATTGATATTTAAAAAAGTTATTGGGAAAAATTCACTGAAACCTGCATATAGAGACTACTACTATATCTGAATATGTTGCAAACCTTATTTCTGAAGTTCTGCATTAAGGACAGCATTCGAAATATCCCTGTCATTGGGACCCACAGACTGTACCATGGTGGAATACAGAAGTTGCAGACACCATTAAAAATAAAGGAAGAAGGAATTCTACCCAAAATAACTGCAGCGTGTTCAAACACTGTAGGACAATAACTCAACACACAATATTACTTTCTGAACAACAACAACAAAATTGGCAAAAATTTGTTTCGTTTTTGACGCCAAATTATGTTAAAGTGAACTCTGATCGTTTTTTTACGTATAAACGCCTACTAATAATTATATCAACATTACTACGATATAAATGACCACATTGCAGTTGCATACTTTGAAAACATTAGCAGTACAGAAAACTATATCTCACATTTACAAATTCTCAAGACATTTTTGAAAAACCACCTCTTTACTTCGGACAATGATCATGACTACAATGTAAAATTTCTATTAGAAACACGAATTTATAATAATACAATAAACAATCTGCTTTCGGTTTGGATAATATCCCTTATATCATGTTAGAACTTAGTTTTTAGTCACCCTGAAGGTTGTCACAGGTTATTTCCATCATAAAAGTGCAAAAAAGTTCCAAATTATCTACCTGCTGTGTGGGTAAACTTTTTGAGAAATTAGTCAATTGCCTATCCTCTCTTCAATTTGGCGTTTGTCAAAACAATTCCGCCTTGGGTCGATAATCTTGTTGCTCTGGAATATGTAATACAAAATAGCTTCAGACTACGCCAACATACTGTGGCTGTTTTTTTTAACATTGTAACAGTGTAATATATGATATGAAGTGGTTTTAGTTTTCCGATATCTCTTCAAATAAATAAAATAAAAAATAATAACGAAAATCGAGAAATCTACTTTTTTTTAAATATCTCTGAAACTATCCAAGATATCTAGATTTTGCAAACGCCAACAAAAAGCTCCTATAACCTTCATCCCATTTAACCAATGCTGTATCTCTTACCGTTTCCAAGATCCCCATGCTGTGCATCTTTATCTTCGACACACTGTATACAATGTTGCTATTTAAGTAGTTGGTTCTGCCCCTCATTTGGGTCTTCTTTTTCGATTTCAAATTAAACCGAAAGGAACAGATTAATAGTCAAAGTGTCAAATATGAGGTATACCTTAATTTAATCAGGTGTATTGCAAGCATTTGCTGGGGAAATATTGTTCTATTAGACTCTGGATATTAAATTTATGCCTCCGCAAGTAACTTAAACTTAATTTCTCTTTCAAATCAGCCTCTTAGAATCCGTTTCTTGTGAAGCTGGTGAAAAACCGTTGTTTGTATATTGAGCTAGAGTAAAAGTGTAGCCATGATCCTCAAGAAATTGAATATGTTTGAACTCATAGTAATCAGATTGTCTGAGTTGCTGGAAAGGTTAGGTATACCATAACTTAATATCATTTCACAGAGTGTAAGTGAGAAATAAAAATATACGTTCACAGATCGTACAACTGTCTAGAAAACTACAAAATACTTATCGTGACTATCGGTTTTATACAGTTTGAAGGTGTTGGATGCGTCGTTTTGGTGAAAGGCAAAACCTATATACTTTGCCACTTAAGCTAAATTTTTAGGTATTCATCAATCAAATATATTCTTTATATAGATTCTAGAAGTGCTGTAGATGCTCTTTAAAAGTAATGGAATGATTTAAAGCATTGCAGTTTTATGATGCTCTTTCTGACAACGTTACAATATTGATTTAGCTGGATCCCTATCTACTTGGGTATCCAAGAAAATGAAGATAGAATGAATCGAGATCAACTCTTTCCGTGAGAATGGATAAACTGCAATATTTGCAAAAATAGAATATTAGAACAATGGCACCTCGATTGTTCATAGTAAGGAAAATCAGACCCAGAGTTGGAAAAAATAGATACACCCAAGTAATCTAAAGTGCCGTGACTAGTTGATTCTTTCTAGACTGCGTATTGGGCATATTAATCCTTATACATATTGTTGGGCAGACCTTAGCCAGCATGTAAAGGCTCAAATAGCACTGTATCAGTAATCCATCTTGAGTTGCACAAAATTATTGAAGACTATTCAAATTTATATAACTAAAACAAACTTTTTGCTTTTCTTTGTCAAAGAGACATGTTCAATAAAATACAATGTCTCATTTATTGTTTGTGTCATCTTCTAAAGTGTTTAAACCTGTTTTCTTTCGTGGTAAATGTTGGCTGAGACCGTATTGGCGCCTTCTGAATTAACGCATTGCATTTAGTCTTTAGATATGCGTTTATATTTTTATAGATCTTTGGGCTTAACGTTTAAGGCTGGCCCTAATCGAACTAGAAGTAAAATTTAGATTCTTTAGATTAGATGTCAACCTGGTCGCTAACAGAGTAATTTCAAATGTTTTCGTCAAATCTGGAATTAATATTTTCCAGAGGAGGTATTTTGAAGGCAACATTAATGGAATCCACAGATAAAGTCTTTAGAGAAAGTACATTACGTTTGATATTTATTATTATCGTCAGAACATCCTTCGAAATATTAATCTTTCTATGGGAAATCTAGTAAATTGATGAGAATTGCAATTCCATAAATAATAATTACAGAGTTGGACTAGGGAGAAAAGACCACAGAGCTGAATTTTACTATTTGAGAAATTAACTACTAAATAATATACAGAAATATGTGCAGAGATATACAAAATTTTAAATTTTTTTAACTCTGTATTTTAGTAGCTTTTAATGCATTAATTAAATTAAATTAAAAAGTTATAATATTGATATTCCTGAAAAGAAACTCGTTATCAAATATTCAGAAAAGAGTGAAACAAATAATAAAGGATATTCAGAAACAATTAATACGTTCGAGTCTAGACCAGTCATCTCACAGGTAAACTTCCTAACAAGCCACTTAGCCAAATGGCTTAACCAGCTAATTAAAGAAATTACAAATTTTAACAGTTATTTAGATAGAAAATTTGTTGCTTTGCCATACTATGGATACAGTTATGTAGCAGATTGCATTTCAAACATGTTAAAAAAGATTGTGATAAACGTAGGCTTCAGTTCAACTAATGGTAATTATCACAATTTGTGTAAGTTTAGAAAACAGCCCCTTAATACAAAATCCGGAACGCTTGATCCTAGGCTAGCTGAACTCAAGTTGGTAGCTTTTAGATGCGGGAAAGTGGAGATTATACTCACAATAAAACACAGGTGATTAACTTTAACCACCAATACATTGGTAATAAATAAGATTTATGTAATCAAAAATCTTTAACAAAAAGATCAATTGAGCATAATTTCTATATTAATATGAACCTAGTAATCAACATGAAAATTAGAATTTATAAGAATAAGAATCATTTATTACAATATGATAAAGTTATTAAGCCTTAACTAATAAAAAATACGAACAACGTCTTATAACACAATACTAAACCCAGAATCGCAGGTAGTTTAATAATTTATAATTCATAACGTTAATTAAATCTCAAATTTTTAAACTACAAGAAAGTTAACTTGAATACAAAATAAAATTTAATTCAAAGAAAAATTGAATATTGACACGGAATAAATCTAAGGATAAGCTAGAAAACTTGCAGATAATTGTTATATTAAGGTACACTAGGCTATTAATCTAAATCCGTTCAAAAGTTACGTATTAAAAGGTTCAAGGAAAACAAAAGAATTGAAAAATTTATAGGAAGTTTAGAAAACTTTACTAATTAATTTAAAAAATCTTAAAAACACAGATTTGTAATTAATTCGAGTGTAAGTCAAATTAAATTGAAAATAAAAAAAAGATAATGTAAAGTCAAATGATAATCAAGGCGAGCTTCGAATAATCATTGAAGTAAAAGATCTTACCATACATCTTCAAAAGCGGGTTCCGATCGGAAGCTGCAGACTGTCAAAATAATCCTATGTAATAAAATTAATGAGTAACCTCAAAGAAAATTTAAAAACAAAATAGATAGTCAAAAACGTTATAACAAGACAAACTCTTTAAATGGAATTATGTTAAGGTGCAGTAAAGTCAAATTAGAGAATAGAATGATAATTAAACGTAGAAACAAATCCAGTCCCAGCAATCATTGATAATATGAAATAGGGCACCTCTGGTTACCAATAGATCTCCATGGAACTTACACGAAATTTCAAGGTCTACTACGGTTAAATCTTAATTTTGTATTTTCTTGTACTTTCTCCTCTTTAAACATAGTTATATTGTACATGGTTGAAAAGCTCCTTTTATGACGATTTCAAAAATGTAAAAATCCAATATGACGCCGATAAGAAAAACAAAAGTTGGATACGAATACATGAAATCTAGAAGGCCTAGCATTTTTTCAAAGTCGTTTTTTAAATCCTCATTAGCCGCTATTTTGTTTCTGAAAATATTGTTTATTTATCTGTAATAACAAATAAATAAATCAGGATTTTAGAAAATGAACTTTTTTGGTTTTCACCCTGTATCTTTGAAACGGGTCAGATAATTGTCAATGTAACCATGGATTGGCATATAAATATAAAACGTTTTCCCCATTTAACCAACCTTGTATCTATTACCGTTACCATTTTAAACTGGACACACTGTATAAACCTAATTGTAGAGCTTGTAATGCAGTATACATTGTGAGAAACTTAAAGATATTAACACAAGAACAAAAAAACACTTCAAAGCTATAAAGAATAATAACAGCAACAAAAGTAATTTCTCGGCCTTTACAAATTATATATTAACAAGAGGGCATACATTTTACCAATGTCACTTGTGTCACACTCCACTACAAATTTTCAAAAGGGTTGTACTACTTATGAACAGTTTGAAATAGCTACTCATACATATAACAAAAATCAAAATTTAAAGTGTGTCAATCAAACAATTTTTGATTGCCAATCTCTACTACAATCTATCCAAAAATTTATCCTAGAACACCCAGTATAGTTCTCCTTGATGTTCTTCTTTTGTGAAAATAAAAATTGTCATCCAACAATGGCTTGATATCTGACATTCAGATATGGGTACTCTTAGAATGCAGGAATAAAACTTTAATTTTAAGTTTTTTAAATTAATAATTTTACGAATATCTTTAGTATAAAATGTAACCTTTATAATGTGTAACCATAAAATCAATATTTGTAAATTAAAAATTTCCCCTCCAGCATGAAAATATAAGATGAAACAATTTAGATTTAGAATTGATAGTGTCAAATATTAATGTAAGATATTACAGTTTTCTATTTCGTTTTTGAATTAGTTGAAACATGTAGCGATGTGACAGATATAATGTTTAAATATTTGTATATTAAATTAAATAAATCGTGGAGAAGCCTAAGGCATTTTGTACAGTTACCTAATAGTAATGATATTATTATGCATAATGATATTAAAAAAGCATAAAGGAATCAATTTGTTCTTAAATCACTAAAATTCTTTGTAGCTTTAAATTGAGAATTTTAATGGTTTTTATTTTAATAAAGCTCAATTAAAATTATATTTTGTTTCAAAACGTTTTACCAAATTATAATTATAGCATTTAGTTAAATAAATAAAAAAAAAATGAAAGCAAAATAAGAGCCTAGATAGTTTAATCACATCTGCTATTATAAATAAGTAAATTAAATTATGTCTAACATAATCCCAAATTAATTAGTGTAAAGTATAAAAGTTTGTTAAGCTCCAAATAATAATTTTGTTTTACCTTCAAAAGTTTTTAGATAAATTGCAAATTATTTGCGAAAATATATTATTACATTTGATAGGGTAAATTTTAGTAACTTCTAATAAAATAATTTTGATAAAAACCTTGAAATGGAAACATGTTAACTTCCAATTTATTTAAAACAAATTTACATCATAAAAAGTTTTATTTTAACATCCGCGCTTCATGTTATAACAACAAAATTTCACCACAGTTTCACGTTGATATATTTTAATTTGCGGAGTATCTGCTCTTTCAGATTTACTGTGTGTTAAATTTCAGGGTGAAATTCCTATTCTTGTCAGATTGTGAAGTAAACCCCTAAAATCCCGAGTAACTTTTCCGTAATCGTCGTAGAGCGTGTGATGGCGGCGAGGTTAATTTATTTTCAGATTTTGGTACTAAACCGAGGGCGTGATAAGCACTTTTAATTAAAACACCTGCTGTAATTGTTAATTAGTATGATCAGATATCAATGTTAGACGTGCTTGTAATATCAAACAATGTAAAGGTAATGTAATTTAATGGTTCGTATGTGACAGTACGAGTTTAAAGTGCTAACGATTACACAGGATGGTGTTTAATTGATTTAATGAAATTATAGCCAGCAATAAATGGAATACTGGATTCAAATTTAGTTTTAGTTAAATATGACTGCGTTTCAACGATTTCACGATGCGGAAAATCTGATTAAAAATGATGAACCTTATCCGAACGGAATACGTTATTTATTGTACTCATTTTTTATTTTTATTTCCTTTCCAGAGCTACAATGTTGTAGCCATGAAGTCAGTCCTTCTGCATCCCTACGATCATCTAGCGGCGAGAGGGTGCTGTCGATTACTTAATCCCAAACACGCAGCCATCACGGCCGCTATTTATACTTTGGTAAGTTTCTCTTTTCTGTTTTTGTTAAACTTCATCAATTCAAAGCAACATTTTATCATTTGATGTATTTCATGTTTCCATTTACACGCATCACTGTAAAATACGTTATGGACATTACAGCAATAGCAGATAACGAATCGGTGATAGCCTGCAATTACAGCTAATCAAATTCTGCTGCATGAATGATATCGAATATTACATGCGGTTTGTCATGGAAAATTAAATTAAATTGTTTTAAAGTTTGAAAAATGTAAGAAACCAAAAGCTCATTAATCAATTATTTTTAATTACTTTTTCATTAATCCAATTAAAACTTGATTTATTAAAAACTTAAAGGTTATTGTTCGACTAGGCATCTAATTGATTATCAAGTTTAATAAAATTTCCTAAAAATTAATTGAAACGTGTCTTAATTCTCGCAATAAAAGTGGAAGCTGTGCGAGTTGCCAAAATAATTTAAAGAAAGCTGAGCATTTAAATACCACTGGAGTAACGAACCTAGTAATTGATACCATAAGGTCCTTTGTTCCAATGCATAAACTCCGTGTTGATCGTTAAGTATATTGTAAAATTTATTTTGCATACTCCAAATAGTAACAATAGTAACAAATATTGACTCTCATTCTCATAATATGAACACAAAAAGTTACAATTCTTTTCTTGAGAAAATTTCAGTAGCTGACGGGGAATTTCAATCATTGATAACAAAAATGACGTATATTTCTATCCATTTCTATGACATGCTATTTGCAGAAAAAGATATTCCATGACACTATGCAGATCGTACAAAAAAGTATATTTAGAATTTACAAACCTGTAAAGTTGAGAATCGCTGGGAATCTACTCTAAACACTCATAGACACTAGAAAGGTTTCTCTTTTCGGTTTCTTGCTTATAACTCGGAAATGGTGCGTCGTACGGTAAGAATTATTCTCTACAAAATAAAAGATAATTAAATTTCCTACCAGACTGTCTATATTTATTTTCTTTTATGTGTTATAGTTTTCGAGATATTCGCCAGCGAAGATCGTTAATTTTCGAATAACGTTTTTTTGCCTCCCATTTTTCGTCAAACTTGTCCTAACTCCTCAGCCTTATGTTTTACAAAAAAGTTGTCAGACAGAAAGTTGTAGAGCATTCAGTCTCCTTTAGAAATATGTAATAGTTACCGTAGTTTTACTCGTTAGTTAAATTTTCATGTAAAATTAGTATTCCTATTGTCTTCGTATTTTAAATGGATTTCCACACACAGAACATTAACATAAGTCGAAATATTTGCAACATAGAAGAAAAAGAAACTGAACAATTTCATACCTTGTTTGGGGCGAATTTGATCATGCTTGTTTTATAACACATAAATGTTGCAGAAAAGATAGGGTATTGATCAATCTGACCCCGGTTTAAATATGTTACTTGGTTTAGGAAATATTCTGCTGAGAACTAGTCTGAGTCAAATTGATCACTAGTGTGAAATTGATCAATTCTTAAGCGCTTTTTGATTACTACAAAAGAGACTTTTATATACAAAATTTGCTTTATATTAAGACAAAGAACGAATACATATTACGTAATACAAAAAAAGGCACTCTTACATCGTATATCTTAACAGAAACAAATATTAATCAGTATTGGAAACTCAGTGAAACATTATATCTCTTTACATCAATATTAGTTTTGAATGTGTAAATATCTTCACCATCACAGTTTTTTAAATCAGGATTTGGAAGAACAGCTATAATATCACCATTTCCAATTATAAATTCGTCATTTTTTACACCTTCGAATATATTTCGTGTGCTATTCACAGACTTCATACCCAGTACTACAATTCCTTCATCTGTTGATTCTTCAATTATTGCAACATACCTATATGTTGTCTTTTTTCTACTTCCTCCTAGTACTTTAACCAACAAATATGTTCCTTTTTCTAAATTCTTATTTGCTGAATAATATTCAGATTCGTCTCCGGTTTCTTCAGTAAGCTCGTTGTCAGAATCGTCGTGTAGTTGTAGTCCTGTTTCATCTCCTGAAGTTGATTCATTAGGAGCGGTTACACTTTTACCTGGCTCTACTTCAAGTCTTTGTCTTCTAATGTTCCGTCTTGAAGGTGTAGCCGTGAATCTTTGTTGTTGTAAGTAGTTTACTAAAACATTGTTAACAGAATTATTGTCAATGTCATCTCCTGGAATCTTATTTAAAACTCGTTTTGGATCTAAAGGTACGATTACAGTGGCTTTAAAAGAAGCGATTAAATCTTTTTTAATGGCAAAGGTACCACCTTCTCCTTTTTTATCCATTTCAATTAGAGAGCTAGCTAGTAATTGACCAAAATATTTTTTATCAATTGATGTATAAGACGGATGTGACTGCTTCCATCTACATAAAGTTGACCTCCACAATGTCTTAAATGCTCTAAAAAACCCCACATCTAAAGGTTGTGTTAGATGTGTAGAGTTTCTTGGTAAACAAACAAAGGCAATATTGTTATCTTATCTTGAAAGGTTAATGTTTAATCCTACTTCTATGCCTCTTGTTGATAGTTCTCTTAACATGTTTTCCATCATCTTTCTGCTGGAAGCAAATAATACCACATCATCGGCAAATCTTAGGTTTGATAGCCATTTACCTTTTATGTTTATGCCTTTATTTTTCCACTGTAATTGTCTAAATACATGTTCTAATATGGTATTAAATATAACTGGTGACATGGGGCCCCCTTGTCGTACTCCCTTGTTGATCTTAAATATAGGCCCCTTGTTTTCGGTTCTTATGTAGGCGGTGGAATTGTCATATATACTCTTGATTATGTTTACATAGCTTGTTTCAACTCCCTGTTCTTTTAATGCTTTCCATGTACATGGATGTTCTATCGAATCGAAAGCTTTTGTGTAATCTATAAATGCTATATAAAGTGATATATCCTGAAGTTCCTCACGCTTCTTAAACATTTCTTTTGTTGTTGCTGTGATTTTACTTCGTCTTGTGTTATGCTCCGTGGTATTATTCGTTTTCCTTGCTGCCTGTATTATTCCTTGCTCTATTTAATTGTAAGTTTTTTGTATGTCTAGGTTCTTTATATATTCTACGTCTGGAAGTGTTGTACATAGTTCTTGTTGAAACTGTTTGATTCTATTACCTATTTTATTTGTAAATATTTTGGCTCTTTCTTTGTTTTTGTTGGTTTATATTTTTCTTCTTATTAAACGGTCAAATTCAAAGTTGTTTAGTGTTTCTGCATTTTTGATTATTTGTTGTTTGTGAGTATAAAGTCTAGTTCGTTTTTTGCACCATTAGGAGCTAGCCATGTCCACTTCTTCCCTTTTCTTCTTTTAAAAAATGTGCTTGTTATTACTAATCTCTGTTTGGCGGCAAACTATAGCAGTCTTTTCTCCGTGTGGTCCTGTTATTTGTTCTTCCCCTGTTTCTCTTTGCCGTATTTTACCGTTGAAATCTCCCATTACGATTACTGTTTTTCCTTTATCGCTATGTTCTGTTGTAGTTTCTTCTAAAAGATCGTAAAAAAGATCTTTTTTTTTTGCTTCACTAGTACTGGTTAGTGCGTATATTTGTATAATGGTTATATTTTCCTTTTTGTTTAGCTTGATTTCTAAAACTGATATTCTATCTGTGATCCCTTTAAACTTGAAAATTTGATTTTTGATCTTTTTATTTACCATACCTTTTTGGCCTTTAACTTGCCCAAAAAAGTAGAATATATTATTGCTTCTTTCTATAATCTTCTCTCCATATCTTCTTACTTCTGATAGACCTATTATATCGTAATTAACTTAGTGCTTCTTCTAGTTCCATCACTTTTTCTTCTCATATAAGAGTTCGTGTATTTAGGGTGCTTATAATTATTTCATTTGGAGATTTGTTATTTCTTGTTCCAGTTTCTAATAATATGTTTGTTTTTCGTTTGCTATATGGGGGATGGGGGTGGCCATACTTTTTTCTAGGGGCCTGCTTTCTGGAAAAAGCTTCTTTGTTGGTACTTAAGTCGTTGTCCGGTGGTCTTTGCATTTGGTCGTTGTTGTTTTGTTGTTCATATTTTAGACTGCAATCTAAGTGTTTACATTTTCTTTGGTTTTGATCTGTTGTTGACTTATTTGTTTGGGGAAGCTTGTTTGTTGCTAATTTGTTGTTTTGTTGTTTCTTGGCCGTTGTTTATGTGGATTTTTATTATGTTTTTTGTTGATCATTCTCGTTTTCTCGCTTACTGCTCTCTTAATTTTATTATGCGTGTCTCCTTTTATTTCCTATGTTCGTTGGTTTCCATTGACCGCGTTGTCTTCCTGCTTTTCTAAGTCTTCTGTTCACTATAGTATTAGTTTTTTAATTTCCAATAGATGTTTCCCACGTCGTGCAAACTCCTAATACTGGGTTTTGCTATGTTAGCAAAATCAGTAATTGACACTGCGGGTTTCAGATTAAAAACTGCGTAAAAGTAAAGTTAAATTGATAAACTAAGCACTGATACATGTATCACGCACTACAGAAAATTCTGAAATTCTGACAAACAGCTGACCTGTACATAAATTCTTGTAAACACCATCGTATTTCTTAGACCTGTTTGACACTATGAAAAATACTCTGATAAATTTCATAGAAATTACTTTTTAAAAAATTTTTATCGTTGCAAACGGAGTTTGCATAGAAATTTTTGTAGAAATTTGATTGAGCAAAAATTTTTTAGAACATGTTCTAAAATGTAGAAATTTTGTGCAAGAAACTGCGCACGCAACTTATGCGCACATCGAAATCAGCTGAGACAAGGTGAACAAAAGGTTAAACAAAACAGCTGTATAAAAATGCCTAAAACGCGCATGCTCACGTCAAGAATTTTATAGAAAATTATGTACAAGTTGCATACAGAGCCGACTGCAACAATATACTAAAAATTTTGTACAGAAATTTGGCAAAAATTTCTTTCTAAATTTTTATAAAATTCTTCATAGTGTCATACAGGTCTAAATTTCAATTTACAATCTTTTGTTGTATTTGTATTTGTAACATTATCACATCAAACTAGCTTAGATATTCTAAAGATCTAAAGGTATTTATCTGTAAAATGGTGTTGCCACATTCAAAAACAATGTTTGATTTAGAATCTGGGATTTTTCTCAATTTTATACAGCGGTGGTACTTTTTTGATTTATGTTTTCAAATCGGCGTTGCGTTGTTTATCTTCTCAGGTAAACCAAGGCATAATATGATTTTGCTTTTGAATCAATTTAACACCAAATTGTAAATCTACTTTTCACCCGCTTTGTTTATTCTTACTTCACAATGAAATCATACGGTATGGGTAGCTATACCTTAACGGTTCTGAAACAATCTATAGCATCTACATGTTGTCGAGACTATTTCAAGTTGTTTAAAATAATCGTATCTTGGTTAAGCTAGAGCAGAAACTACTAACAAACAACGTTATGCTTGAGTTCTATTCCTGGCTAAAACCCTGGCTAAATCTTTGCGATCGTTTCTCTCTTGGAAGGCAATGATAAATTACGAAAGTACATCATTTTCAAGAAACTTTCTTAACAGAAGTGTTGTGCAATTGATTTTTTTGTAAAATTTAAAATTTCTTCTAATCAATGACAGCTTCACTGATGCGAAAGGATTAATCTCAACTTTCCTGAGATAAACTGCAAGTAGACTACAGGAGAATTAATCAAAAACGGTACATATGATAGATCAGCATGTGCGCGTTCGTATTGAATTAATCTTCTAAGTCTCAATGTTACTTTGGTCTCAATTGTTTTAACCATTCTTGTATGCGTTTTACTAATTAATTAATTTGTAGTTGTAAAAGCTTGCTCCATTTAAACTTTTTTCATGGATTAAAAATTCTCATCGCTGATTTCCATTTTTTTTAGAACGTGAAGCTGCCCATGTGAGCCCTCTTTAATAGATAACTAAAGCATTTGGCATTTTTTAATATCTGGACTACTAGGTCAGAAAAAGGTTTGTAATAGAACAATAATATGCAAATACTCTTCCAAATATATTTTTGAATCTACCCCATTGCAATATGAATAGTCAAAGTAGTTATTGTTACACCAAGTGGTATTTAATTTTTTTAAAACAATTTCAACTTTCATATTAAATTTCTAAACTTTAAAAATGAAGTCCCAGTTGGTATCTTACTTTAGAAATATTTGTCAGCCTTTACGTTCATCATTTATTCAAACGCAATGATGGAGGTAATAAATCTCTTGGTTCGTATACTAGGCGTGCTAGGCCAAACTAACACAAAAGTTTGTTAAAAATTCTATTTCACTTTTAATCATTGCTTGCCTTGCTTTACAGTGAACTGAAAGGTTATTTCATCCATTTATGATTCGATTTACGCCCCAAATTTTTTTCTCCCAATTTTACCGTAAAATACCTTGTAAATATGTTCTCCTCTGTTTTATTAAAACAGCCATGATGAATGGCAAAGCAATTTCTCACTAGTACTATTTTTGTTTTTTCCTTCTTGAAAATTAATAATTTCAACTTAATAGAACACGAATACAAATTTATAAGATTGCAAATGACATCAAAAGAGTAACTTTAATTATATTTCCTAACCACAATAAAATTCCCTCTTTCTATAAATATCCCTTTTTCAGTTCAAATTACATTTTTAATTCGTAATTCCAACCAAAAGAACAAGAGACGCGTGCTTTGGAATTTTCTTCTTAGCTGTTATGTATGAAAAGCTTTGAACTACCCACATTAAACTCAACTTCAATTTCTTATCCTTTGTGAGTTTTAGGGGTTACCCCTTTTAATTGCCGACCTGCATTTCCTGAGAGTTCTTGAAAGGTTAATCCTTCCATGAATATTTAGTCAGTTTCCCTTGAGATTAGTTTAGTTTGTAGTCACTAAAATAGTTAGACTTAATGTGTCGTTTGATCTCTACAATTGCTTCTTATATCGTTTCCATTAAGTTAAATTAAACTTTTCACATTTTGCTTTTACCTTTAAAAATATTTTTCTTGGTTTATTAAAAATAGCGTGATTACGCGTCGTTTGTGTTTGTAAATATTAAAATTAAAATTAGCGATGAATTTGTAAGGTAAATATTAGTTTTTGTTTTATTTACTTAATTCAATATTTTTGATATGGTCATGTATTGTGTATTTTGTTTTTTATGTTTAATAATATAAAAGGGCGTAGGCAACTATTAAAGGTGAGTTTAACAGCCGTTTTGTTTTTTTTTTCTTGAACTAATTACTATCATATGCTAACAAATTTTTTTTGTATTAATGCGAATCGTTGTTGTTTAATATCGAAACTTTATTTGTGTAATAGATCGCTGGTCTTCATTGGTATAGTCTTTTTAAACCCATGGTGCGATGATAGGGCGTATTTCAGAGATGGGTTGTTGCTTCTTCAATTTATTTCAATTCATTTCTCTTTTTTTATAGTTTTAAGTTTGGCGTTCGTCTTTTGCTGACTCGGCAAGGACGTCGAACTCTCACCAAAGCTGACTATAACATTTATAACGCAAATTTGCAAAACATAGGAAGTGACTAGGTAAATTTACTGGTTGAGATTTTTTGAGAGTTAAAATTTGTCGAGTAAAAGTGTCTGTAAAAGTATGCTAGGAACCATTTTGATTGGGTGATATCTGTGAGTATCTTGCAAGTTATAGGAGATCTAGCAATTCATGGTTTTGTTTATGTCATGCTATAGTATTTAAGGGTTGTAGTTACTCCCGCGTATTGTTGTATCTCTCTTTGAATGCAAAAAAGTCTTTAGGATCTTCGATGCAGCTAGCAAGACAGGTCCCAAACGAAACGTAGATCGGACAACAAGAATAGCTGTGCAAAAAATAAATGCTAATCAAAAGTACATTTACGTATGTGATGTGGACGGAACCGTTGAGTAGGGAATTCTATATTAAAATAATCCATAAATAAAAATTTGAATGTCTTTAAAAACAAAGAACAAGGAAGACTGATAATGCCTGGGAGAGAGCGGACTTTCTAGTTGATCGATATTGCGTCAATCAGAGAAGCTAGAAAACGGTAAGCGTCTTATTGGCCAAATCACGAGAGGAGCGGACTTCCATGCAGATTGCGGACTAAGGTATCAGCCAAGGAAGCAGGAAGACCTGACCGTTATAATAAAAAACCGCAATTTCGACATCATGTTTCTCTAGGTCTAGGTGTAATACAGATATGTAACAGTTGAGGCGACCATTTCAAATTTAGGCAACCGGAAACGGAGTAAGACCCTTGATTTAATTCCTTAAGTCATTGGTATTAATATTGCTTTACTTCCGTAGTCGAACAATACGTCTAAAAAAGATGTTTTTGAAATGAGATAAAAGACGCTGGCCCTACTCAGAGGAAAATGTAGCTTTGATAGCTTCTGAAAGGGACAAAATTGTTTAGCCTAAATAATGTGATAGTGGATGTGAATTCTAACTAGCTGAATATGCCAAAGCCCCCTTTTCGTAGCAGGACATAAGTGAATGCTTTTGATGTTTCAAGAGAAAGGTGTAATATTTTCTTGCTTTACCATGCGATAAATTTATTCAAATAAACTAGGAGTTTAGGGTCAATTTTTAAGATCTACAGGCGTAAGACTTTTGCTAGCGCTTATGGGGAAAACTTCAATGAGACTGAAAGCGATTTTGAACCCGTTGCTCTGCTTAGAAACTTCAGTGTATCTATAATTTCAGCCAAGACAGCTTAAATGATAAATCTTTCGACAAAGTGGAATTTCTATACCGTAAAGGTATCAAGTTTCTCTTTTCTAAGAATGACAGAAGTGGAAACATCATAAAGTTTCACAATTTTCTAAGAAAAACAAATTACTTATGAGTTTCATAGGCAAAACTGCAAAGATGATTCTAAGTTAAATGTTTATAAAGATTATGAAAGGATAAACGTATTTATATTTATAAAATTTCCTAAAACTATAAAACCTTTTTTGTCAGTTGTTCTTGCTAGTTTTGTTTCGAATTTATGTACGAGGGTGGTCTGAAAAGTTTCCGACCTCAACGTGAAGATGGCAGCACTCGTAAATAAAAGCCACCAAATTTTGTTGTTCATCTGTTGACAGTTACTCACCAAAGTTTCAGCTATTTTGGACGCGCAGTTTTTATGTAACAGTCGTTTGAGTGAGTTGATGTGAGTTTTTTTGTGAAAATGGACAAAATCGAGTATCGAGCTATCATTAAATATTTGTTTCTGAAAGGCAAATAAAAGATGAGTTGGATTCTGTGTATGGGGACTCTGCACCATCATTTACCACAGTGAAATTTTGGGCTGCTGAATTTAAGCGTGGCCGTAAGAGCTTGGGAGACGATGAACGTTCGGGACGTCCAAAAACTGCAACTACCGACGAAAACATCGCCAAAGTTCACCAAATGATGCTAGACGACCGCCGAATTAAAGTGAGAGAGATAGCAGAGATTATGAACATGTTAAAAGAACGTGTTTGTCACATATTAAATTAACATTTAGGCATGAGAAAGCTGTCCGCGCGTTGGGTGCCGCGTTTGCTCACGTTAGACCAAAAACGTGTTCGAATGAATATTTCCAACGCTCTTTTGGCGCAGTTTAGGCAAAATAAATCCGAGTTGTGGCGCCGATTAATTACTGTAGATGAAACTTGGATACACCATTATACGCCCGAAACAAAAATACAGTCCAAACAGTGGACTGCAAAGGGGGAACCGGCTCCAAAAAAAGCAAAAACTGTTTTTTCGGCTGGGAAAGTGATGGCGACTGTTTTTTTGGGATAGTCATGGAGTTATTTTAATCGATTATCTTCAAAAAGGAAAAACCATTACAGGAGCTTACTATGCATCATTACTTGACAAGCTGAAGGCAGAACTTGCGAAAAACGGCCACATTTGCAGAAAAAGAAAATCCTGTTTCACCAAGACAACGCACCGTCTCACACCTCAGCGGTTGCCATGGCGAAAATCCACGAATTACGGTTTGAACTGCTTGACCATCCGCCTTACTCACCAGATCTAGCCCCAAGCGACTTTTTTTGTTCCCTCATCTAAAAATTGCGCTCGGAGGACAAAGATTTTCGTCAAATGAAGAGGCAATCACCTTCGTGAACAATTATTTTGCAGAGAAAAATGCCGAGTACTATTTGGACGGGTTACAGAGATGGGAGCATCGCTGGGAGAAGTGTGTAGAGTTACAAGGAGACTATGTTGAAAAATAAAAAAAATTTTCAGAAAAAATGTCTTGTATCTTTGTTAGGTCGGAAACTCTTCAGACCACCCTCGTAGTGGCATATCAGCATGCTCAACCAAAGGTCACTTATTTCTCATTTTTCCAATATCATTCAGGAAAAAGAAATGCGGAGAAATATCTACGACAAAATACACAATTTTTATAATTTAGTCTAAGTAACTAAAAGCGTGTATCGGTTTTCTTTGGGCAACTCTAAACCATTTATCACAGATTGTATTCGATTTAAACTCATATATCTGTAAGGAATATTGTATCGTTTACAATGCGCTTTATACAAAAGTCATACTGTTTTATTTAAACAAACAGAGTCTTCTATTTTTCAAATGGATTCATAGTAAAATTACCAGATCAATGATCATGGAACTAAAACCTTTATGGCAATCTATTTTCATGTGTTTCCTTAATAGACCAATGTTGGAGTCAGGACGTTTGGGCGTTCGGGTCATTTGGGCGCCGCCCGTTTTGGTGTGAGGACATTTGCGCGCAAGGTCATTTGGGCGCCGACAAATGAGCACAAAGTGTTTGTTTTTATTTTCTTTTATTTTGAAGTTACAAGGTTGGCTTCAGGATTATTATTACATGATGATATCATTCTATTCTTGTGTCTTGCTAACTTAAAAAGAAAAAACAATAAATAAGTATTTCGCATCCAATCGTGTCCTCGTGTCCAAACACCCTCTCACCCCAAACCTGCCCAAATGTCATAGACCCGACACTGTTAGTTTAGCGTTAACTATAGTCTATTTTATGTTTGTTTACAAGCTAATACACATACATTCAGTAGGTAATGCAAAGAAATTCAGTTTTTGAATACATAAATATTTTTATTGCCCACAGGTTCTGAATTGATATTCTATAATATTAACAAGCTCTTAAGGAGTCCAATTCTCTTTTTTGGTGTCCTCTGAAATATAAATACAATTTAAATTTTAAACAAACTAGGACCCTTTTGTCCTAGGCCGGCTGAGCTCAGAGGTGGCTTTGAGCGTGGATAATTCAAGAGTGAAAACACAATAAAACAGACAAATAATTTAACGTACCAATATATTAAACTGAAGCAGTTATATTTATACAGAAAAACACACAAAAATTGGCACCAAGTATTATATAACTTAATACTATCAACAAATTATTAGAATGATTATTGAAGTTCAAAAGAATGAAGCATACAAATTCAAAATTCTATTTAGTCTTATTAAAAAATCTTCTAACCCTAGAGTAAAATGAAATTCTCAAATCAGTTAATAAATTTAATTTGAAATAAAAAAAAGGACAGAGAACACAACGTCAGAACAGATGAGAAAAGAATCAAGAACTTACTTGAAAGTAGCAGGTTCAGCTGATATAGCTATGTCAGACCGAACAAAAGCTTCTTCATGACCTGAAACGAAATTCCAAACACAACTGTTCTAATACTTGTGGCCCATCCCGTATGAAATCATTAAATTCAAATCAACATTAAATCTTAAATCATTCAAAAAGCAATTTTTATTTAACGTAACAAAATTTAAAAAAAACTCAGTTTTATTTACAGCAGCTTTTCATGAATTAAGTTTAGTGCAACTTTACGGAAAAAATTTAACTCTAAACTTATTCAGAGCGCAAAAAAACATCTTGAAGCAAAAGAAAATAATTAGAGTGTAACATTTCAATGAATCTAGTACACAATTTGGTGTCAAAGAAATCCAATAAATTACAATTAACTAATTCATAAAGGTTAACCGTTCCTAAGGAAAGAAGCCGACAATAAAATTTTTAGTCCAGTAACACGATGCGACGGGCAATCAGGAGATGACGTCTAAAATTCTCAAGGTGACGCGTGTCATCGCTGGATGCTGCTCGATCCGAGCAGCGGCTTTTAGACTCTTGGCGTCTCTAAGCCTGATGGGGTTGGAGTTGATTTGTGGAGTGAGCCAGAACGGGCGTCTCGTCCGCGGTGTTGGATGGAGATGTTCTATGGGTTGTCGTTAGCAGTGTTGATGGATGGCGGCGTTGGAAAGGTAGTAGAGTCGGCGTGGGAGGCGTGAGGGCTGCTTGCGTGTCTCCTGAAGACGGCGTTGATTGGTGGTGATGGGCCAGGGCTGCTGGAGTTTGATGTTGTTCAATGTTGCGGGCGACGGCGACGGCGTGGACGGTGCAGTAGCAGGAGCGCTAGCGATGCAGTGAGGGATAGTGGTTGTGGATTTTTTTGATAGTTGGAGTTGGAAGTATAACGTGGTGTGATTAGATGATTTGAATGATTGAGGTTTAAATGATTTGAATGAGTAGGAATGGGTAGGTTATGGAGGTAAAACGGTTTTTCTCAGAACCACAACCCCCCGCAGTTCGCGCTGCGGGAGGATTTGGAAGGATTAAGGATGGGATGAGGAAAGGAATTAACCAAGGGGTGACGGATCGAAGATGAATTTCAGCAGCGGTGGTGTTGTTTTCCGGGGAGCCTCGGGCCCGGATCGCAACGGTGGAGTTGGAGATGAGTGCTGGTGACTGCCCCCCTCCCAGAGCAGGATTAGCGGAAGAGGCTGAGAAATTGATGTTGGTGGCTGCCGGGCCTGTGCCTCGAGACCTGACACAGGTTGCCGGCCGCTGGATGTGGAGCCAACTACTGCCCGACCTCCCAATCAGGCGAGTTGGCGTTGGTGGGGGTTCGCTGCTTACTGTTCATCTTCGATGCATCACCCAAAGGACCGAGACCGGGTCGACTGCACCGCTGCTCACTCGAAGCCGGAATGCCCCGAGGTGACGCGCTGCTCCGAGGTTTTATGAGTGTTCTTAGCGCATTAGGAGGGGATGGAACAGCTCCCCACTATAGCATCGGAAGGAACCACCACTAACACTGCCGTCTTTTGCGACCTCGTTCTCTCAAGGAGTTGCAGGATCTCTCAAGAAGATTCGCTGACCTCCCCGTAAAAGATTTGCGGGCCTCCCCATAAAAGCTAAGACGAACACGGAGAAAATGAGAACAAGTAAAAGACGGGACCATCTAACATACCTTCAGTACGTTTGTAGCTTCTTAACAAAGATGCTAAATGAGGTAATCCCAGAATTCAAGGGTAGCCTCCACAGTAACACTAAACACCTCTTTTCAAAGTGGAAACAACAAAAATTTAAACGGTTAGAAACCACAACCCGAACGGTTGATCAGCACACCCGTTCGTCATAAGCGAGTTCTTAAAACTGACTCCCGTCTAATCTCGGAAAGTGAAACTGCAGGCAAAATGCACAATCTCCAACCAATAACCATTTAGAAAGCCAGTGTGAGGACACCAAAAGGATATATGGCAACTGCGAATTGGTCCAAAAATTACAAAAGAGAGTTTAACCTTCGAAAACTAATCACGAAAATATCGCCCAAAACACGCATTTTTTTACGATAAAAATTAAATATCACTGAGAACGATAGAAACTCTAATGAGACAAGCAAAAAATTTGTTTAAACCCAATAAGTGAATAGAGAATTTAAGCAAAAGGCAAATGTCTAAAAATAGTTCGAAAAAAGTCGCAAGCAATACGCTAGAAATGGACCAAAACTGATGCTACCTATTCTGAATCTAATAGCCAATCATTAGCCAAATGAGCGATAATAGATAACCCCTGTTAATTAACTGATATCAAATAAAAGTCAAACAGAACAATAAACGAGTGAAATCATATAAAACAAGCAGAAATTAATTCTACAAAAGTAAAAGAAGTTTGCTTAAACTACATCTGGCAACCAGAGATAACTATAGATCACAAAATAAGATCAATCCGGGCCATCCCAGACTAATTACAACGAAATAATCCTTAATATTTTTAGTACAAAGAAAATTCCCATGTGGAACATAAATTTAATACAAGCAAAATTATTAAAAATTTCTTTTCAATGATATATAAAGTGGTCTAAAAGTATATATTTTCGTACGAATTCTTATAGGAACGGTGACACAGATTAAAGATATTAAACAGCACCCAGTGAAGATAACCAAAATTAGTGAAGGCAAGACCCATGTAAGGTTCATAAAAAATGAACGTTACAACGCATCGGACTAGTAGTTAAAACAATTTACAGTTAACGAATTTCGATTAGAGTATTTAGGTAACCAGTTACTAGAAATTCTAGTCGTACGCAGAAACTTGTTGCTCTCGCTAAACGTAAACATTCAGGAAACCGTTTAAACATTTACCTAAATAAATATATTTTAGATGCTATCCAAACATATGTAACCTATAAACCGGATTCTACTAAAAGTCAAAAGTCAAAACTTTTTAGAAAATTGAAATAGATAGGAGTAAGAGAATTTATTTTGAAAAAGTCACATAAATAATTAAAATTCTTGTAAATATTTAAGTTACTTAGAAAGCAAGTTAGAAGTATCAAATAAATACATAAAAAGTTTTTTCTGGGTATTATCTTACCTAATTTGGTCAGATAGAAAAACGTTATTAGGAAATTCTGTACTTTAGTTTTCGAATGATATAGAGACATTATACCACACCCCTAACGGGATTAGTAGAATAACCCAGAGTGAACTCGACAACTGAGTCAGGGTTCCTGTTGATTATTAGGGATAAAAAAACCCTCTACAGGTACAATGGTAAAATAGGACGCCTCCAAAGCAAGCTAAAATTTGGCTTCAAAATAACTTGTAGTAATAAAACTTGCTAATACTTTGATAAAGTTATTTAAGATTGAAAAAGACGAAATTAATATAAACACAAACTGATCTAAATGGGTCAAATAACAAAGAAGTAAACTGTAAACTTAAATAATCAATAAGATCAAAAATAACATATCCAATGTAAGCAAAAAAAAAAGTAAATGAAATATTGTAGATCACAGTTAAATCAAGTTCGATCAAATTGACTAGGGTTGTTATAAAAGTATTGTAAGACCAAATGGTAAGTGAACTTCTAAGGTGCAAAAACAACAAAAGCTAGAATACTAACTAACTGCAGTCTTAGTTTCAATGAAGAGCAACAACGCCCTTCAAACACGTTAGGCTAAAAGATGTAATTACCCTTCAAGCTGTTAGGTTTGCGTAAGCTCATGTTGAAAGCCCGGTACGCAAAGCAAGCAATCAAAAATACAGTCGTATAGTAAAATTAAAGTTTGGCTAAGTACGATCACTTTACATTTACTAAAACAATTGAAATTTGCCAGTATAGAAACTGTTACGCTACATGGAAAACGTCCCGTGTACCAATCTTAAACAATAATGGCATCTAATGATTTCTAAAACAAAAAAATCACAGTCATTTTTTCAGGTTAATCGGAAAACTAAAAATGGTAAGTAAATCTACTAATTTACTAATTAAAACTGATACTTAAGCTAATCAAATCTAAGTTTCCTTGTTTAACAGGAAAACGATCCTGAGAGTGCAGAAACACAAGCGCTGGAGAAGCTTTTTGTTTACATATTTACATGATGCAATAAAAAGTCTCGACGGCAAAATATGCACAATGCATTGCACGTAATTCACAAAACGGTGCATTTGCTGTAAATATAGTCGAGGTTAATGGCACAGACTGTGCAAGCCCAAGTAATTTTGATGTAAGGTATGTTCACCATTTACCACTGAATATTCTTCCTAAGCATGCTTAGGCATAAATTTCTCGCGATATCATGTAGCATGGAGAATTCCGTATATCTCCATAGGCTAAGATGAGAGGTAAACACAGCATCTAGTAGTTGATTCTTCTTAAATAAACTTTGAACTAACGAATTAATCAACTTCTTGTTAGGAAGAGTAAAAGAAGACCAGTAGCTGGCAGCCAAATTGTTAGCAAATTCGTCTGACAAAAACCAATTGGAAAAGAAAAAAAAACCTAGCAAAACGTAAACATTACACATTACCCTGTATGTATCAATATTAATAGTCAGGTGAAAACAAAGTTAAATAACGCCTACTTTAGTATAGAGGACGGATCTAGGATTAGAAAAGGCAATAATAAAAATTATAGGTAAGGCCCCTGCCTTCGCAGCTCAAAACTGTCACCAGAATGATTTCATCAACTTGATGCTTTCAAAAAAGACAAAAAAGAGTATACACTTCAACTTACAGGCGGGTCAGGGGTAACAAATGGGGTACAAGCCATTGAAACCTTTTAAACATTTTATTAAATGTTATATATTTCTTCTTGGAATAAACAACACCACTAGAAGGGGCCAATGCAAGAAGTGGACATGTCCATTTTTTATCGGACATGTTCTTGAATCGTTACTGCATCGTTCTGAGCAAAAACTAGACTTCTGCCGCTAACATAGATTATATACGAGTGCGATGTTGGTTGTCTACCTACTAAGTACTGTGCAAGAAGTGGACATGAACTGGTCATGTCCAGTTTTTGCAAAGTATTGTGGGTAGTTGTGTACTGTGTACGTGACTACAACAGTGTGTTTATGTGAAGTGTAATGTTATTGTTAACCTATTTATTGTGGTATTAAATAGTGCACAATGAGTTCTTCATCAGAATCAGAGGAGGATCCTTATGCTGGCAGTGATTCTCAAACAGACCCTGAATATATACCATCAGAAGGTAGTGAAACTGAGGAACCTAACCTCACTTTAAGGGAAGATGAAGGCAAGAAACGGTTGAGGAAAGAAAAACAGTGGCAAAGAAATGTGAGGAAGGAACGCAAAGCTGCTGGCAAAGAATATGTTAATACTTTGAAACAAGTAGTACCAGAAAAACAACTAGGAAATGCATATAACTGCAAAATGAAATGTTTTGACAGAGTTACAGCTGATACCAGAGTGGCAATATTTAAAGCATTTTATAAACTACCAAGCAAGGACTTGCAGGATGCATATTTATCTGGAAACATTGCCATAAAACAAGTTGCACAGCACAGAAAACGCAGCGATGAAAATAATAAACCAAAAAGTGTTTATTGTACATTTTCTGTAAGTGGATATTTTGATGCCTACTTAAATTTATTCTGGTTATAGAGCACACATTTGTGAATGTCAAAGAGGGAGTGGTATGGTACTCACATTTTATCTGTTTTAGGTTAAAGAAAATGCTACTAAGGTTCCTGTATGTAAAAATGCACTGCTTGCTAGACACGGAATAAAAAAAGGTAGGATCAACAGAATAATCGACTACATGAAACTCAATGTGATTCCTCCAATAGACCGGCGTGGAAAACATAACAATAGGCCAAATCAAGTTACTCCTGACATATTAGCTCAGTTAAATGCTCATATAATGAGCTTTCCTAAATATAAATCACACTACAGTAGAACTTATAATTTACAAAAGTATTATCTATCAACATTGCTAAATGTTTCTAAAATCCATGCTTTGTACTTAGAAAAGTATGAGCCCCATCAATATAGAATATTACAGGAGAATAGGGACAATGAAAACTTTAAACCTGTAATAAAGTACGAATTCTTTCGAGAATATTTTACAGAAAATTTTAATATTTCATTTGGAAAGCCTAAGTCAGATTCATGTCAGAAATGTGACAAACTAATGAACAAACTTTTAAGTGCTGAAACAGAAGAAGAGAAGAGACAGCTCAGGACAGAAAAAGAGTTACATGTTGCCAAAGCAGAAACATTTTATAAAGATCTCAAGGCAAAGACAAAACTGTGTAAAAATAATGATCATGTTGAAGTTATTACATTTGATTTCCAGCAAAATCTTCCGTTACCAGTTGCACCAGGTGGAGACGTATTTTACAAAATTCAAATGTGGGTGTACAACTTCTGCATTCATGTCGCAAGCACGGGTAAAAGCTACTTCTTTTTGTATGATGAAACGCTTGCTGGAAAAGGACAAAATGAAGTTATCAGCCTACTTAATTATTTCTTCAACAATATCCTTAGACCTGAGGTTACTGACGTCTACATGTTTTCGGACAACTGTGCGTCACAAAACAAAAATTATGTCATGACGCAGTATCTTTACAGTCTTATTGAAACTGGTAAATTTAAATTTATCTACCAACGTTTTCCTGAACCGGGGCACAGTTATCTACCCTGTGATCGCAGCTTCGGAGCTATTGAACAAAGAAAACGAAGATACGACAAAATATACCTGCCAAATGAATACGCCAAAATTATTACAGAATCTGGAAAGAAATTTGTGGTTATTCCGGTTCAACAAAAAATGTTCCTGAATTTTAAAGACCACTTTTCACCAATGTTCAAATAAACTCCAAGCCGAAAAAATGCAAAGTTTACAATATCCAAATACAGAATCTTTCGTTATGACATTACCAAAATGCCAAACATTTTATGTAGTGTGTTAGTATCACTACAGGTGTATGAGGAATTTGATATAAAAAATAAAAACATATCTGTCACCATGCCGAATGATACCACTCTTTTGTATAATGAAAGAAGGAAATTGAAACAAAAAAAGTTTGAGCATGTAATGACGTTAGCATCTTACTATGTGCCAGTAGCTGATCAATGGTTTTATGAAGATATAAAAAATATCGTAGAGAATTTGCTAATACAAAAAATCATTCGTCGTGCTCAGAATATAAAGAAAACCACTACTAAATTGATATTTAATAATAATATAGATTGAATCACTGTTCTTACATATAAAAGTTTAGGTTTTCAAGAAATAAATATATTTCAAAAATCAAATCTTAATTTACTGTGCAAGAAGTGGACATCTCCAACAGATTTTATTTTTTTGCAGCCGTAAAAAAATATATAACGACTAACCATACACACTGAAATATCCACATACTAGTCATAAATAGCTACTATAAATCAAAAACTTGTTAAACTACAGTATTTAAGCTGCAAACGTTTTTTTTCGTTTCCTGTAAAATTGTAAATTGTCGACATGTCCACTTCTTGCCTTGGCCCCTTCACTTGCTTAAATCAAGGTTTATTTATTTATTAAATAGTATAACTGCACTTGTATTATTGCGAACTAGTTTACGGTATTGATGATTCCGGTGGCTGTATCCGAATGAGCAGGTATCGTCCATTTTCATCCTGACACGGCTCCCTGCTGCTTAGGGTAGTTGCGCTTAACGGTACACTACACTACCTCCCCCATTAGCATAAATCTAATATTAAAAACAAAATATTCAGAAAAATATGATTTCTTACACTATTGGTAAATTATCAGTTGCTTATCTCTACGTATCTAACTAATGAATTAACTTAGATACTAATAATGATTAATAAGTTAATCTGTCTGGCTGCTTCGTGGCTCTGTTACGGCGTTTTACAATTAGATTACTGTTATTACTAATTCCTTCCATACGCTTATTACTATTTGGAACACGTAGCACTTGTTCTGCTTGCACCTTTTGATTGTACTCTATACTACTTTCACTAATATTACTACAGTCGAACCTCCTAAACTCGAAATCCAAGGGACGCGATTATTAGTTCGGGTTATAGAAACTACGAGTTACGGAAAATTGCGTGCAATTGGTATTGAAGTGCAAGGGGACGCAATAAATTTCTAGTTGAAGAGAAACTCGAGTTACAGAAGCTCTTAGCCCGCGTCCATACATTAACTTTGATGGCGTTTGTTTTGTCGTACAGTGTAGTGTGTTTCTATACGTAATCAAAAACCGATTAATTAAGGTTTCAACTGATACATCTTTATTGGCCTGTTCGACAAGCGCTGCCTGTATGGCATTTTTGAAACTTTTAACCGTGTTTTCTGCAGTACCATTAGATGCTGGGTTAAATGGTCGTGACGTAACATGTCGGATACCATTTTTTGCTAGAAATTCCTCTAACTTTTTTAGTACTAATTGAGTCACTTACTAATAATTTGGGTAACCCGAACCGCGCAAATGTTTCACGCAGTTTCTGGATTGTGTCTAGCTGTGATTTGTTTCATTTTGAATATTTCTACCGACTTGGAATACGAATCGAATATTAAAAAATAATAATTATCATGTAAGGGTTCAAAATAATCGACGTGAATTCTTTTGCCTGAACTCTGGGATGTTGGCCACTTCGATAACTTCAAAAGATCATTTCTGTTTTGTAAACGCACCACACATGATTTGCACATACTTTCTATGTGAGTGTCTATGCCTGGCCACCACATAATTGATCTCGCTAACGCCTTCATTTTAACTATATCCTGATGTCTATTGTGCAATTTCAGTAACATATCTGGTACTAAGATTTTAGGAATTATAACACGATATCCCTACATTAAACATTCACGGTCAATAGTAAGTTCAACTTTTTTATGGAAATATGTACTGAGGTCAACTGTTTTTACAAATTTCAATGCGTCGTCAATTACCGGATCTTTTCCTGTCTCTACTCCAATTCTATCCGCATCAATCGGGCTATTCAAAGACTCGATAAAATTTAAATAATTCCCGCTTCTATTTTTGCTGGAACTGTTCTTGCCTGGTCTAACGGTGAACGCAATAAATAATCTGCTACTTCATTATTAACTCCTTTTACATATCCAATAGATAAATTGCCCAACGCTGCGTTTGGCTAGCCACCATTTGAGGTATTCTCTTGTATTCGTCAAAAATTGCAATCAAAGGTTTGTGATCGGTTTTTAATATGAATTTTTGACCCTGTCAATATTCCTGGAATTTCTTTACTCTGAAATAAATGGCTAAGGCCTCTTTATCAATTATGGAATAATATTTTTCTGCTGGCGTTAATGTTCTTGAAAAAAATCCGATAGGTCTCTCAGAACCATCTGAAAACTTATGGTGTAAAGCAGCCGCCACACCAGTTTGTGATGTGTCGCACAATAAAATAATTGGTAACTCTGGACTAAAATGTACCAGGACGCTATCAGATGCTTTGTTTCACTTTTTGTAGCGCTTGCTCACATTCCTTATTCCATATGAATTCCGTATCCTTTTTTTAAGAGTTTATATAAGCGATACATAAGATTCGCAAACTTGGGGCAAAATTTCGAATAATAGTTAATCATACCCACTAAAGATTCCACTTAGGTTATTGAACTTGGCGGTTGAGCTTTTAAAATAGCTTCTACCTTGTCTTGTGATTTTTTGATTCTCTCTTTATTTATAATATGCCCTAAATATTGCACCTCGGATTGAATAATGGTGCACTTGTCTAGTCTCACTCTAAGTCCTGCCGTAATTAATTTGTCGAAAACCTGTTTTAAATTTGCTAAATGTTCCTCCCTGTTTTTACCGGTCACAATAAATTTGTCCAAAAAATTACAGACACCTGAAGCTTCTTGCAACAATTATTCAATGTATTTTTGAAAAATTGCCGCCGCCAGCGAAATTTTTGCGAACTAAGCTTAGGGTATTGATGATTCCGGTGACTGTACCCGAATGAGCAGGTATCGCCTATTTTCATCCTGGCACGGCTCCCTGCTGCTTAGGGTAGTTGTCCTTAATAGTACATTACATTAAACGTTTGTTCCAATATAACCCTCAAACTAGTTGTAAACTATCCCAGTCTGTCACGTTTTTGTCCGAAAAAATTTCCTCTGCTCAAACTCGTGAGAGTCAGGGATAGTTTGAGATTTATGTTGGAACAAGCCTTAAATAAACACTATTGCAAGTTAAAGTTTATAATTTTTTTAAATATTTCTAAGGCTGCAGTATACCATCTAAGGACATTACAACAAGTTACAACAAACACTACAAAGTACAATGATAAAGGCAGTCTTGTCCACATTGTCGATTGTGTAAGATCATATCGAGCTCTGGTTTGAGAACGTTATTCTGTATTCGTGGTTACGCTAATCTTTTATCATTATTTATTTACTAAATATAAAATTAAAAAATATTACAACAGCAGTCTACAAAATTTGTAGAAAATTAAATTTTTACAAACAAATGAAAACAAAAGTAATTTAATTCAAAGTAATCAAATTTGGTACTCTATGAATATAAAAAACATTACAAAGATAATATTACAGATTCAAAGTTTCATTTTTTAATATTTATATTATGAAATAAAGCAATTTCACTAGAAAAAAATTTATTTCACGTCGAGCATTATAAAGCAAATTTCATAAATAAAATTAGAGCGTAAAAATCCAAAAACAGTTTCATAATATAATCAAAAATGAAGGTTTACCTTTTCAGTCTTGTAATCCGTGAAAGCATGCTGTAGAAACGCAGATGCTATATCCGTGTGCTCAACTAAAATTAAAGAAAATAAATACTGTTATGACGAAACAAATGCCATAATTTTTGTAATAAACATAAAATACGTTTTATATGCTTTTAAAAGTTAAAACAAGCATTAACAATCTCTATTGATTACATACAGTCTTGTAAATACCTCAGCCCCTCAAAAGTTATTTATTTAAAATAAGCGAAAATAAATTACAAAAGGAATATAAAATGATGTTTCATCATTGATATTAGAAACAAAAGGTAAACACTAAAACAAAAGGAAAACAGAAGCTGGAAATAAAATGAAAAAATAAACACTGCCGAAAGAAGAACAATCCATTATGAAAAGGTTGTGCAGATATCAAACATGTGAATTCTGTAGAAGGATATTTTTCAAGGAATGTTTTTTATTTATGATTTAATATGATCTTAAAAACAACCCAAATTTATGTTTTGAGGGAATCCTTTTTTTAATATCTAAATATCTTGCTTATTACATTTTTCTTGTTATGTAAACGTAAGAGGATTTGTACAAAATATTTGTTTCATTCTGCATTACATTATTTATACCTTTCTTAAATAAGATTTATTATGTAAATGTGTGTTACTCTGGGGAAGAGAGAAATTAGTTATTAAACTGTTTCCGCAGCGTTCGCTCAGGTTGTAGGTATATCCTTGTTAATTTTGGACCTGCATTTGGTGTTAGATCTTAAATGTTAAACCTTCCATTAATATTATCTCTGTTACCTTTGGGGTTGGTTTGTGTTACTAAAATGATTAAAGCTCCGATATACTTGAACCCTTGCTTTATTGATGTAAGAGAAGAGAATAATAAGCCTTTTATATCATTTTATAGTAGCTACCAAGGAATTCCTGATACGTAGCTTTTATTAACGTTTTCGGGTACCGATATATTTAACAAACACAAAGTTAAACTCCGCCGGAATTTCAATTTCAAATTTTACATTAAATATTTCAAATAATTAAATAACCCCCACAATGATATTTTGCAACAAAAGGTCAAACTCTACCTTCTGTGTATTTAGTAGACCGTTTAATTAAATTAAAATAATAAGCCTGGGGTATGGTATACGAGGGAACTTGAAAAAAAATGCTTACAATTTCTAAATTAGGTCTTTCGCAATTAAAACAATTATTAAACTAATAAAATGTATTTTGGTGGTTTCATTCTTGTGTTACATCGCTCGTATGGAAATTACTTACTCTAATTTACCAGAATTTATAAATTGTAAATAAATTAATTGGGTGTTTCAAGTTTCAAATGCTTCATTAGAACAACAGTAGTAACTTTATATTAATAGTTAGATCAGTGTTTCTCAAACTACGCAAATGGTATCCGTAAAGATTCGCTCCAGATAGGGTAAACTGTACAGTTATTGGCCGGTATACAGTAATTGGCCATTTTAGACTTAAACCTCCTTTTTAAGATCACACAAACAATCTACCAGGTTTTCTGCTGGCATAATATAGTTAAAGTTACCTAGATCTCGTTAGTTACTCAGTTAATGGATAGGTGGCACTAAATCTTTAGATTTCTTTTGTTGTTTGACAAGTGTTAGGTTATACACAAAAAGCTTGAAAATTTCTTAAGGTGTGTTGCTGTATAAAAATGTCTGAAAATATATTCTATTGAGAATAATTAACTTAAGTTTAGATTTGCGGTTATCTAAAGGTACGTTGAATTACGTTTCTAGATGTTTATTGCATGTTTTATTTTCCTGAGATGGAAAAACTGAGGGGCCAATAACTGTCTTTAAATTTATATGTGAAACACAGTTATTGACCGTGGTGGCCAATAACTGTGTTTTAAATTTACTTATGATTTTGGCGGTTCTGTTCCCTCCAGACTCCTTATCATATTACAACATTCTGTACTTAATCAATTGAATCTTTTTGACTCTGCATAGTACTTGGCACATGGCCAATAACTATACAAATCGCGTGGCCAATTACTGTATTATTTAACAAAATAGTATTGATTTCAGCACTGCAATGCCGAAGGTTCCAAAATATAGTCCTAATAGAACAGAAAGAGCCCTTCGTGAAATTCAAAATGGCACAGGGTCACTTAGAAGCATTGCAAAAAAATATAGTATACCACGAGCTACCCTTCAATTTAAAATTAAAAACCCGGGGCATAAGAGTACGTTTGGCCTATCACCAATATTAACAGAAGAAGAAGAAAATACTATAGTCAAGTGGATCACAGAATTGGAACGAAAAGGTTTTCCACGAAAAAAAGACGATATTATTTTTAGTGTCCAACAGTTTTTAAAAGAACATCCACGGCCAAACCCATTTACTGACAACAAACCTGGACAAGGATGGATGAAAGCGTTTCTTAAAAGACATCCAGAAATTGTCACAAGAACTCCGGAGGCTGTTACTTCAGCAAGTGCATGCGTATCAGAAAATGATATTAGGAAATGGTTTGACGATATCGATGATTACATTAAAAACAAAAATCTGGAAGACGTGCTAAAGGATCCTTCTCGTTTGCTTAATGGTGATGAAACGGGTTTTCAGATATGCCCACAGAGTGGAAAGGTTCTTGCTGTAAGAGGCTCCAAGAATGTATACAATGTTGACCGTGGCTCGTCAAAAGAGAATATCACAGTAATGTTCACTTTTTCGCTGATGGCAAAACATGCTGCCCAATATTGTCTTTCCGTATTAAAGAATCCCAGACAAGATTTCAGAGAGTGTGCCGAAAGGTTGGAGCATGGGTCGCAGTGACAATGAGTGGATGACGGCGCAAACATTTTACGAGTACATAGCTAATGTCCTTCATCCTTACTTAGTTCAGCAAGGCGTGAAACTACCAGTAATATTGTTCATTGACGGACATAAGTCGCATCTAACCTATCACTTGAGTATCTTATGTTGTCAGCTAGGCATTGAGCTAATAGCATTGTACCCAAATGCTACCCGTATCCTGCAGCCTGCAGATGTTGCAGTTTTTAGACCTATCAAAATGGGATGGCAAAAGGCAGTAAGAGAATGGCATGTAGATCATCCAGGGGAAGCTGTTACAAAATTGACATTTTCTCCTATACTGCATAAAGTTATTATGAATTGTGTGAAATAAGAAATATTAGAAAATGGCTTCAAAGCCTGTGGCCTGTATCCTTTTGATGCCAATTCGGTGGATTACAGCAAGTGTCTTGGTGGATTACAAAGGCAAGCTAGCATACAAAATGATAACAGCAATAATAATGTGACCATGAGTTATTCTACTTTTGTTAAAGTAGTTGGAGAAGAAAAGATTTAAATATTTAAAAGAATACATGATGCTGTTAATCAGTGTCAAGATGATCATTTCTTTACATTATATCGCTTATGGAAGCATTATAACGAGGGTGGGCACACAGAAGATGAACCAACTTCCGTATCTTCAACAAATATCGATAATGACTCGGAGCATAATTTAATTGAAATTGAAAATAACAGTATTCCAGCTCGGTCCATTGAATCTCATGCTCTCAACAGTGGCCACTCTGAAACACAAATACAGAATCCTTTTGACGTAATAGTAGATTTACCAATTCAAGATAATGCTTGTGATATAACTGATGATCAGTCCACTTCCAACAAAGAAAGTTTACCTGTTATTCAAATTCTACGAACCTCGAACATGTCCGATTATCTTTTGTGGCCGGAATCACCAAAGCGTAAAGGAAAACGTCAAACAGAGAGGCTTCCCTTTGCTATAACATCAGAAAAATACCAGGATATGTTAAGACAAAAGAATATGGCAAAGCTAGCTGCGGAGAAAGAAAAGGAGAGAAAGAAAAAGGAACGCAAAGAAGCAAGAGCGGCAAAAGCACAGAATACGTCGGTGAAGAAGACCAAAGCACAAGCTAAATGCTTTATTTGTAAGCGCCAAAAAACCAATATTATTTGCGACGGTTGCAAAAATGCGTATCATACAAAGTGCATTCCAAAATCTCATCAACAACACATTCCCGAGTCGTCTGATGGGGACCCTTTTCTGTGTCACAAATGCTATATAGAGGAGAAAAGTTCCTAGGCTTCAGACAATATGGAATGCGATGAGTTAGATGGTCTGAAAAGCAATTTGCAGGATACTAATGTCCAAAGTGTTCAAACTGAATCCGTAGAATGCATTGCAGAAGAAAAAAATAACTTCGATGACACGCAGAGTTTTGATTTGCAGGAAAACGATGTTGATGTTGAAAAACTGTACCAATTTTACTTAGAAAATAAGGATAAATAAAAATTGTTTGTAAAGATTTTTGTTGTTTCTGTAATTACATAACAATCGCTATAGAATAAAGTGTTTTAACTGTAAGAAAGATCTCTTATAGTTACATAATATCGTAATAAACTTTACGGCCAATTACTGTTCTGCAAATGTTTAATTACTGTAAAAAGTGGCCAATAGCTATAGTTTTTTGCATTCTTCTATTTTATATTTTATTTCTCAATTATTAGATAATTATTCAATTTTTTTACATTAACCTTAAATTAGCATTGAAAGATAAATCCTATGCTTATCCTGATTTGTTTTAATTTACATTTTTAAACGGCATAGAAATTTTTGAATGATATAATTTGCTTAACTGGCCAATAACTGTACCGGTTACCCTACATCAACAACAAAATGATGGAATAATTCACACCAAAGGTTAGACGGAAGCACTACGATTTTTTTGCAATGGAAACTTTCTCCTCTCTCAAATTTTCTTGATCTAGAACCAGTTAACTATGCACCAGTAATTTACTTGATGTAATATTATTCTAGACTAGCATTTTTCGACTTGTTGCGTGTTTCAGAGCACTATAGCAACTTTTCTGTCCCTGATGGGCACCGCCTTAATAATCCTGCATAAGTGTGTTCGCATATTTAATGGAGTTCAAAAAAACCACGTTATTGAAAGCTTAGTTCTAAAAGTAGAAAAGATTTGAAAGTTCAATCAGTCCGGAAAACCCGACTTGAGAAACTCCACAGCTGGCTGTACATTCAGATCAGAACATCTTGATGCACCTCTTCAGTCAGTGGAGTATGTTGTTTGGTTGATATTGCATTAACGTGCTGAGGTACATAGTTATTCCACTTGGGTGGCTGCAACAGTAGATAATTTATTAATGTAAAAGTACCGGCGTCGAATGGTTAGCGGTACGGAAAGGCGCGTCTTTAAAACAATTATATCTGTTGAAATATTTGTTCAATAAAACTCTTGTTAGTTTTAGGTCAAAAAGGGTAAGTAAAACAAAAAACCCAAATCGTTTTTTGGTAACTCTAGAAGTTAATATGCTAGGCAATAAAAAAGCCGATCCGTTACATTTGTATTTTTACAAGCGAGAAAGATGAAAATCTGACATATATCCATCTTCAACTGTTTATTTGCACAATAAAAAAAAAACTTTAAGTTCTGGAGCTTCAAGATAGTCTATGAACGTATTAATTAAACTGCAAATGCTCCAGAGTTGAAGGTAATACAAATTCCTGAAATACTCAAGATTTTAGTGATTGTAACTTTTTTCGTTTATGGCACCTAACGGTTTAAAGCTTGTTTAGACATATTTCCTGAAGATGCTCTAAACATAACTGTGTTAATACTTTAGGGCCATTTTGCGCATGAAACAGAAATTCTTCACATAGGCTTTCAGACTATTTATAAGGTTATGGTTATGACTTGAAAATGACCTATTGTCCTTATTATTTGATATAAAAATTTGTAAATTTGCAAAAATACTACCCATTTATAGATATATACTTGTGCAAAATTTAAAAATTTTCTGAAATACGTGAGCCACTACCGTTTTTAAGTTTCTGGATGAATTAACATGGAATTGCTTAAGAGAACATATACCCGATGGGGCGTTGCACTGTGTGTCTACAAACCTCCAAACAAACGGAAAACATCCATGACTCGACGGAGCGGCAGGACCTCTGTAATATAACATTTAAGAACCATATCGCCAAATGTATGCAACAACCAATAAGAAAGGTTTACAAAATTGGCATTTAGTCTAATTTTGTTCTGTTTAAATTTGGAAGTTGTGGTTTTATTGTTTGAAAGATTGTGTTTTGACCTGTAGTAAGGAGTTACCAACTTTTCTTTAGGATGATGAAGAGAATAAGAGTAAGCTTTATTATTTCAAAGACTTTTTATTTACAAACAGGACAGAGCTGAGGCCTAACTAACTAATCTCGTATAGGGCACTGAAAAACTAGGTAATATTCAGAAACCAATTTCCAATTAGTGTAACAGTAAACGATTAATTGAAGCAAACATAAGTTAAAGTCTGTGCAACAGTAAGTCCCGGAAATGAAGATCAACATGTGTATTAGGAGACTTTCTGTTTAAAATATATTGCAAAAAGTACCGAAACTCTTTTTTCCAAAAGTCGTGGTTTTTGAGATACAAGGTGATCAAGTTCAATTGCTCTTTAACATTAGATATTGAATTTGGAAGATCTCTAAACCTAATTGCATTTGAAAGTGACGTACCTGAATATAAATATAACAAGTGACAGAATTTGTTCAGCACCTCTTCTTCATTGATCTTTTTTTTATTGTTTTATCTAAAGATGTTATTAGTTACAATATTTGACAATCTCACAGTGGTGTAAGGAATGGACGCAAACACTTCAATTCGGAGTGGAGGCTAAGCATCTGGGGGCCGACAAAGATAAAATAGAAATAGCAATCTAACTGAAAGTATCCTGAATAAGTAGAATTTATGAGTTTTATTTTACTTTTCAAAATCTCTTTTATGTAGTCATGTTTATGATTTATTGGAATGTATCGTAATCTAGCACAATGTGAAGTTTTTGTTATTATTTCATCTATTTTTATTAGCAATCAGAATAAATTACATAACATCCTATGAGCTAATTTGTTGACTAGGAAGCTTCCCCCCCCCCCTGTATTAACGTGACAAGATACCCTCCGCTAATGATATCTTTTATCCTTCCCTCAGGTCAGCTGGCCAGTTTCTCCGCAGTCTTTTCAGGTGGTGTTGTTCTAGTAGCGATGGTAACAGTGTATTTAAGTGATTTTCAAGTCTTTCTTAGCGCTTCTAGTTTTGATGACTTCTTGTATAAGCAGCACTCGAAGATCATTGTGTAGCGTCTGATTTGATACATACCAAGGTGCATTGGTTAGCATACGCAGAATTTTAGATTGATTTCTTTGTATTATAGCTACACTGAATTTGTCAGACGTTTATTTTCTAGTGATAGTTAAATCTTTAAATCAATCTGTTTTCTTTTTTTTTATGTGTTCTCTTCATGTGAGTCTGGTGTCCATATGGAGTCTCAAGTATTGCATAGTTTCGGCACGGGGTATTTCGATGTTATTTAGGTATATAGAGGAACACTGAGCCCTTCTGAAGGTGAAGGTTACATGATTTCATTTATTTTTATTGATTTTATTTGATTTTCCGTTTGGTTAGTCAGGCTTGCAGTTCATCTAGGTCGTCTTGGAATTTATTAAAGCCTACTGTTGGGTCTTCGTGGGTGACGAGGATGATTGTATCATCTGCGAATGTTCCGGTAGTTGTTTCTCTGTGTGTTGGCAGATCCGCTGTATATAAAGGACGGGGAACTAGACACTACCTTGGGACACTCCGGCTTTGATGGCGTAAGTTCCGGTAATCTATTCACCCACTTTGGTTCTAAACTCACGATCTAACAAAATATTGTAGCACCTTAGCGGGAAGAACTCTTTGATTTTATACAGGAGCCCTTGTCAAAGGCCTGACTCACGTCTAAGTGCTAATGTGCAGTAGAGGTTTTGTTGAAATGCTTGGTTCATCACGTAAATTATTCGGTGAGTTTGCTGGACGGCTGAATCCAAATTGGTGGAATGGAATTCAGTCTTCATGGGGTATATCCGCATTTATTCTTTGGAGTAGAAGTCTTTCTAACATCTTAGATGTTATAGGTAACAGGCTTATTGGTCGATAGGATGACACTTCATTCAGATTCTTTCCAGGTTTTGGTATTAAAAGTATTTTGGCACTTTTGAGCATTTTGGACCAAAATCTTAATCTTAAGATAGCATTCTAAATGTAGGTGAACAGCTTTATTCCTTTCCTAGGTACCTCACACAGAAAGCTAATTTCTTCTTGTACTTTGTTGGAAGTAAAGGTTTCAATATCCGGTATATTTTGGGGAATGTTGGAAATGTGCCTCTCAATTTTATCGTTTGGTGCCTGATCAGTGGTTCAGGACATCCATTAGTGTTACTAGAACCTTTTGTAACCTTATTACTAGTTTTAAGGCTTGTCTATAGGTTAATCTGTTGTTCCCTTTGCTGTGATATGCTCTTCAGTTGGTTTTCTTATTGTGGAGTCTTGGCGTCATTGTTTTACGAATTCCAAATGTGCTGACAGTTGCTTGGAGTTACTTTCATGTATATATGTAGATGAAATACCATTGGTTACATAGAAGTCGAGAAGGTCGGGTGTTTTATTTGGATCACTAAGCCAATATGTTGGAGTGCCAGTCGACAGAAACATGTAGTTCTTATTTTGTAGCAGATTAGCCAGTTCTCTCCCTTTAGTAGTTATTAGCTGGGAACCCCACAGTGTATGCTTGCTATTGTTATCACCTCCGGCGATAAACTTTGAACCAAGTGTTTTGAAGAAATCTTCGAAGTTTTCTATTTTCAGGTTGTGTCGTGGTGGACAATATACGGCAGAAACTAGTAACAAGTGCTGATCAAATCACTAAGTAGAAATAAAATGGACTATGTATTATTCTAAGTAACTTTATCCGAACAAAGTGAAAAGATTATACGTTTTTATAATTTCGAGTGACTACTATTCTTAAAAAAAAATTTAAAAAAATTTGAATTTGTCAAACGAATGGCTAAATCTATCAACGGTTTATGTTTATTGTACAATTAGCCGGCATTTTTGTAATTATTGCTTATGTTATTTAGTACTAAGAGACCCCAAGATTGGGCTTTCAAGGGAGGAAGGAAGGACTAAAACTATATTTTGGTTCATACAATATTATGGTAAACGTATTGATATCCCTGATCTGAAAAAAGTTGGTTTAATAAAATTCATTGGCTCAAAAGCCTGAGCGGACTAAAAAACCTGATTACGGACTGGGTCTTAAGCAAAACCGCATGGTTTTCAATAAATTCCATATTATCGTGCTTTTGATATAGTGATTAGTGGAGCATTTCTACTGTCTTTGCAAACCATAGTAGAGCGTGTTTTAGACGATTCCCTAGTAGTCTAAACTACTTCTAGAGCAACGATTCGCATTTCATTGTTCAGCTAGGCTACAGAAATGTCAAGAATTTCACTGTATGCGAAAGGATCTTTATAACATTATTTCATGGAGAATATGTCGGTTTCTAGGGTAAGAAGTTAGTCAGACATACTCCATTTTAAATCTAATTGTGTAATAAAGCAGTCTCATAAAAATTAGAAGTAGTTAAGATAAATAGCACTTGGGTTGCATAATTGGAATAGATAAAAATGAATCTGGAGCCTTTCTGGAGAACCTATCAAACAAGTAAGTACGACATCAGGTTGTCAATAAACATCTGAAACACTTCTCTACTTACGTAGCGTTCTACGTTGGAAAAGAAGGAAATCTGCGGTTTATAATACCTACCAGGGGCGTCCCACATATTTCTAATACTAAATTCTGAAAGATAAAGTTGGATGGGTTTGAATTCCACCCGAAATCTATACTAATTTAATGTCTGATAGGGAGGTTAAATATTCAACACGTTATTAGTCATTATTGTCGAGTCAAAAACTTCTTCTTGCTGATAATAATTGTGTATGGATAACAGGACTTTAATTAATTACACTAAAATAATCTGATCAAACCTGTACTTAAAAAAAACAAAAAAAAAGGATACAATAAATGAAACAACCTAGAATTACTTTTTCAGCATAGAATAATTATATTTATTACGTACGTAAAAGTATTCTATCTTTTACCGATTTCAAATCTTTTAATAAACAATTTAGAAACAAGAAATAGTGTCGCAAAATCCCGATTTCAGTTTAATGAGAAAAAATCTTACACAATAAAGAATCTAAGAAAAATATTTGTTGCGAAAGTTTTATTGACGTAGAAATTGAGGCTATAAAAAACGTTGACTACTTTTTTATGTTTGCTTTAGTATCAGTTATCTTTTTAATTTTCATTTTGGGATTTGTCCCATAAAAATATTGCTGTTAAAGGAAGAAGATTCTCTCCGTGTGATTTTCTAAAAATCTTATTAATTCATTAATTATAAAGCAAGGTTCGTTAACTAATTATTCTGTAGCCTTGTCATTGTATCTAAACTTTTTCTAGTTGTCTTCTGAACCTCTTTTACGTTTTATAAATTATGAAATAGTAAAAAGTTTTAGTTGTTGAGGTTATAGAAGTTTCCGATAACTTTTTAAACTACTTGTATCACACTGAAATCGTATTTGTATCATAACGATTCCTTTTAGAAACTTTGGCAGTTCTGTAAAGTTTGGATGGTTTTGTAGTATAGTTTCTTGTTGCTAACGTGTGAATTGGAAGCACATGTTTTTTGTTTTTGTGCCTAAAACTTAATTAAATTTATGCGTGTGTTTGAAATAAATTGAAAACGAGGTGGCTTAAGGATGTTTTTCCACTAAAAATAATTAGAAGTTGTTAATGAGAATCAAGACATCATTTAAAACACAAAATTTGAATTTTGATCTTTTAAAAGGATCGTAGACAAGGTCTGAAAGTTTTTCCATGTAACGGTCTCAGAATTTAGATTTTTGTAGCAGATGGACTTTCTTAGATTTATCTTAAAAGCTCCTTCTTATGTTAATTTAGATTTTCTGTAGTTTCTTCCAATTTAGTTTAATACAAATTAAGAAAAAACTAGATTACCCTATAAAAAGGAATATTGAAATAAGTTTGTCAAAATAAACTAACCCTTTGTTGCCAACTGTAATTGCTTTCCATATTGCGGCGGGTCTTGCTATTATTTTGTTAGCAATTTTCTGTAGCAATAAGCATTTTCTTTTTATTTGTGTTTGAAAAGGCTTCTCCACTTTGCTGAACAAATAACCTACGTGATAGCCTTGCACCTTATGAGGACAGGCACTCTATATTTACAACCTGATTCTCATTTACTTTCTCAATACTATTTTTTTCTCAAAATATACTTTTGGGGTCAATACTAGAATAGTAATTTTCCAATTCCTTTTTTATTTGGTTGATTATCTAATGCTAAATTTAAAGTTTTCGGTTTTCTAGCCTTATTTATATATTATTACAGTGGTCTGAATAAAATTATATTAAGAAGCTTCTTCATCTTTGTAAATCACGACAAGAAATACAATTGGTAGTTGACAGATTTGCTAGAAGAATAAGAGCAAGAAAACACGTCTAGCACTGATAGCACATCGTATTTGGTGTACGTGGAAAAGTAAACTAGAATTTTTCTAGAACATAGATAAAGCTCACGTTCAGACACTGATATAACCTGACATTGATTTTAAAGTGAAAACCAGGTAAAATTTGTTAGTCTCATGAAATTTTTTTGCAATTTACTAAAACAATGGAATATTATTTCTTTGTATTTATATTAATGAGACCTTAGGTACCTGACACTGTTATGTATATGCATGTGTGGCAATAGTGTAAGTTTAGTAACTAATGTAAGTTAGGTTAGCCACTTAATCAGAAATGATATACACACTCAAGAAGTATGTAGAATCCAAGATAGATGTTATTGTTTTTGTCATGATATTTATATAATAAAATATATAAAATTAAACGTGGATTTTATAACAAAACATGGTGTCAGGTACTTGGAAAGCAAGTTAAAAACTGTTGAAAAATAAAGAAAAGTGAAAAAAAACCGGAAAATTGAATAACGGTAATTATTGAACACGTGGTTCAGCAAAATAAAAAATTGAAAAAATGGATTTCAAACCACCTGCCCCACTTGAATTGAAAGGATCGATTTATAACTGGAATGTTTGGAAGCAACAATTCGACTTCTATTTAAAAGCAACTAAAATGGATAAAGAAGAGGAATCAGTAAAGATTGCGATTCTCTTGACGGCAATAGGTATGGAAGGTCTTGTAATTTATAATACATTAACTGAAAACGAGAGATCAACACTATCAAAAATCTTGTAAAATTTAGATAATCATTTTATACCCAAGATCAATCCTACAATGGAAACTTTTAAATTCAATAATATAATTCAAAAAGAGGGTCAAACCATAGAAAATTATGTCACAGAACTGCGACAGCAAGCGCAGCTATGTGAATTTAAATGTACAAAATGCAATACCAGCTTTGAAGATAGAATGATTAAAGAACGTTTAATCATAGGTATAAACGACAAACAGGTTCAGCAACGACTCATCAGAGAACAAAAATTAACCTTGGAAAAAATTCAAGATTATTGTCAATCCGTAGAATTGTCAAAAGAGCATGTTAAACTTCTAAATCCAGAGCATGTAGATGCAGTAAAGTTTAAATATAAAAATTATAATGAAAGCAAGTGTAAAAGATGTTTAACAAGTCATCAACGAAACAAGTGCCTGCGTACAATAAAGTTTGCAGCAGATGTTACAAGCGTGATCATTTTGCTAAGGCTGGTATCACATCATTAAGAAAATTAAATCAAGAAACTGAGTGTGAACAAGAAAAGAAGACTCAAAAGAAAGTCACAAAAGTTGAAGAGGTTAATCGAGAAGAAGATGAAGCAGAAGACAACATGGTTCAAATTACCACAGTTACAGAAGTGCACAACATTAAAAATCAAGAAGTAATGGGTTGGTACGAGAAACTCCAAGTGGAAGAAAAATGGGTTCAATTTAAGCTTGATAGTGGTGCAGAGTCCAGCATCTTACCGTTATCCACATATGAACAGTTGGGTTCTCCCGGTACATTAGTATCGACTCCAGTAACATTGTTAACCTTTGGAAATTTCAAACTGCAACCTAAGGGTCAGGCAAGGTTATTATGTAAATTTAAAGAATTTGAATGTAATACTAATTTTATAATAGAAGATTTTAATTGTCAATTTTTACTAGGATTAAGTGATTGTCTTAAATTTAATTTATTTAAAAAAATCCATGATATAGAAAAGCTTACTAATCTTTCAAAAAATGATTTATTAGTTAAGTACGAATCAGTTTTTCTAGGATTAGGAAAAATGCCAGGTTTATGTACTATAACATTAAATGATAATTTTATTCCTGTTGTTCAATATCAAAGAAAGGTTCCATTAGCACTTTATGATAAACTAAAAGAAACATTAGACAATTTAGTCAGTAATCAAGTTATTAAAAAGGTAGATTATCCTACAAACTGGGTAAATAGTTTAATCGTAATTGAAAAACCAAATAAGTCATTACGATTATGCATTGATCCCAAACCTTTAAATAAATTTATTAAAAGAGAATATTTTCCTATACCTACTTCTAAAGAAATAATTACTAAATTAGTAGGAAAATCTATTTTTTCAGTAATAGACATGAAAGATGGATTTTGGCAAATTCAGTTAGATGAAAAGAGTTCTGATATGTATACATTTAATACTCCATTCGACAGGTACAAATTTTTACGCATGCCATTTGGAATACCAAACGCACCCAGAATTTTTCAAAGAAAGAATTTTTAAATTTTTGGCGACATACCAGGTGTAGAGATATACTTTGACGACTTGGTCATATCTGGTAAAGATGAATTTGAGCATGATAAAGCTCTACAAACCGTTTTTGAACGTGCTATTAAAAATAATGTCAAGTTCAACAAAGATAAATTTCAATACAAATTAACTGAGATTTAATTTATGGGACAAACTATTACCAAATCAGGTGTATATCCCAATCCTAAAAATATAGATGCGATCATTCGCATGGAACAACCTAAAAATAAAAGTGAAGTTTTGCGATTATTAGGATTACTGAAATTCTTCTCTCGGTACATTCCCAATTTGTCTAAGTTAACTAGCAATTTAAGGAGTTTAACAAGAAATGAGGTTCAGTTTGAATGGACAGAAACTCATTCGAACGAGTTAGAAAAATTAAAACATATTTTAGTAAATAAACCTGTTCTTAATATTTTTGATGAAAATAAGCAAACAATCATACAATCTGATGCATCTTCCGAAGGCTTAGGCGCTAGTCTAATCCAAGAAAGACATCCTTCGCATCTAGATCCCTAACAAATACAGAAATAAAATATGCACAGATAGAAAAAGAATTATTAGGTATTGCGTTTGCATGTGAAAAATTTCATTATTTTATATATGGTAGGCAAGTTTTAATACAAACAGATCACAAACCTTTAATAAGTATTTTTAATAAAGATCTAAATAAAGTCAGTGCACGTCTTCAAAGAATGTTACTTAAATTGTTAAAATATAATATCAAACTTGAATATGTTCCAGGCAAAAACTTAGTTGTTGCAGATACTTTGTCTAGAGCATACATCGATACATATACTCCTGAAGACGAAGAAATGCAATATGTGATTCATGCACTTATAAATAACATTAGTATTTCTCCTGAAAAGAAAATATTATTTCAACAAGCAACACAGAATGATCCTATATTAAAAGATATTTTTGGTTATATTCAAAATGAATGGCCTAAAATAAAAGATTTGTCTGAACATGAAAGCGCATACTTTAAAATTAAAGATGATCTACATATCTCAGATGGCTTAATATTTTTTGGCTATAAGTTAGTAGTACCTTCATCTCTGAGGAATGAAATGTTAATTCTTGTTCATCAATCACATTTAGGTATACAAAAAACAAAACTGCGCGCTAGGCAAATTTTCTATTGGCCTAAAATATCCTTAGATATTGAAAATTTTGTAAAAAACTGCTATCAGTGTCAAACATTTCAAAACTCTAATCCTAAACAACCGTTAGTTAATCACCCTCTTCCTAATAGACCGTGGCAGAATTTAAGTATAGGTTTTTGTGAATTTAAGGGTAATAATTACATTGTTCTAGTAGATTGCATACTCTAACTGGATTGAGGTTAAACCTACAAAAACCAAATCCATTGATGACGTGATAATATTTCTCAGTGATACCTTCACAAGATTCGGTATTCCTGATATAGTATTTTCTGACAATAACCCGTTTAACAGTCATCAATACAAAACCTTTGCAGATAGTTTTAATTTTAGTATAAGATATTCAAGTCCCCACTTTCATTAATCCAATGGACTTGCAGAAAAAGCTGTTAATATAGTAAAAAATATTCTTAAAAAATCTAATAATATTAAAGATTTACCATTTTTAATTATGGAATATAATAACACTCCACTACCAATGCTAGGTTATTTCCCATCACAATTACTATTAAATAGAGTCATGAAAACAAAAATACCAATATCAGATGAAATTTTAAAACCAAATTTTATTGATCATGATTCCATACAAAAACAATTACAATTTAAACAAGACGAACAAAAGATCTATTTTAACAGAAATTCAAAAACTCTTATAAAACTAAACAAAGGGGAAAACATAATGATGCAGATGGGAAATTATTGGAAAAAAGGGAAGGTGAAAGATATAGTTAATGAAAGATCTTACATCGTGCAGGATGAATTTGGTAAAACCTATCATAGAAACCGAAAATTCCTAAATAAGACAAGTCTTGACTACGTTCCAAAATATGATACTTTCTTAGATGATGATCAACTTCTTTCCAATGACCCACATACTCCTGAACAATTATTGCAACCTGAAAATAAAAACGATTCAGATTTACATTATTTAAATGAAAGGGACCTACCTTCACTTACTAATTTATTTGACGATGGTAATGAAGATCAACAAACTCCCTATTCTAAAGTTAATATAAATAGTAACTTACCTGTACAGTCAAATACAAATAATTCTAGACCGGTACGTGAAAAATCAGCACCGAGCTATTTGAAAGATTATTATTTAGGCAATACCTAGATTGTCTAATAGTTATAATTATGTTTTACAATTATATTCTTTTGTTTTATTTTGTAATCATTTAATGTCATATCTAGTTTAGATATTAAAAAAAAGAGCGTGTTATGTATATGCATGTGTGACAATACACTCAAGAAGTATGTAGAATCCAAGATGGATGTTAATGTTTTTGTCATAATATTTATATAATAAAATATATAAAATTAAACGTGGATTTTATAACAAAACAGACACCACATCTTTTAACCTGAGATTGATGTGGCGAATACACAGTATTCTGGAAAATGTTTAACTGGAAGAAACAAAAAAGAAAAACAAAATAGGACAGTGCTAGTGGCCTTTTAAATATTTTATTACTCAAGTGTAGATTTAAATGCCCCTGAAGAAGAAGACAGATTAAGAACATAAGTAAGCAGTTTAATATCCTGTTTGAAGCATCAAAATCAGGACAATCTTTGCTGAAAGTTATTTTGTTTCTCGACATTGCAAGGTTACAATAAAATATTGTCCTGCACTGAATAAATGATTGAAGGCTAAGAAGCAGTTTTAATAGTGTAAATGGACTGACTAGAAGTTAAAATAACTAGTTGGACAGAACAAAGGTCTCTGAAGGAATATTATTTCGTTAAAAAAATTTCCATGCAGAAGAAGAATAAATAAATTTAATACTAACATGATACCCAACGAATTAACATGATGACTGGAGAAACTAGACAAAATATTATCACCAAAATAAAGTACTCAAAAAACTACTTAAGCATATTGGAAGTGAACCCCAGTGAAGAAGTCGAAGATTTTCCAACCAAAGAATCTTTTATTAAATTTATTTCAGTTTTATATGTTTTTGGTTGAAGGAACTACAGGATTTTTTTTGATGTACTAATTAGTAAATACCATTTAAATACAAACGGCTGTTTTGGGCACGGTAGCACAGTAGGCATTAACAAGGATGTACAAACTACAATTTTAGAACAACTTCTAAGACCTTTTCTTAACACCTGTCATTTTTTTTGTTTAGTTATTGCAGATGGAGTCAAACTATAGATGAAATCAGCATCACTATCTTACATTTTTCAACGATTATAAAGTTAAGTGCTTAACAAAACGATTGCCGTCATTATGTCTCATGTTGAAAACATTTTAGAAAAGGTCTGCGGGACAAGATGCTGCACCTCAAATTTTTGCAGCCGTCAGATATGCTGAAATATACAACGCTCTTTGGTAACTCCAGGAGAAAGCATCCTATTTTGTAGTCGCTTCAAAAATGAACTTACCTGCCTTAAGAAGGTTAATTGAAGACGAAAAGCTCAATCTTGGGTTATCAAAGAAAACCAGTACGAGGGCGCAGTTCGAGCCGCGTTTGTATGTCTTTCTTAACAAGGTTAATGGATAGCGAGGTCCGACTTAGAACCTCCAATGGTAGGTGGTGTGAGGGCGCAATTTGAACCGTGTTCGTATTTTTCTCTCTTAAGAAGGGTAGTGAAGACAAAGCTCAATCTGGGATGACCACACGTAGCCCGTGTAAGTGCGTAGCTTGAGTCGTTCTTTTCTTTAGCTCTCTTAAGAAGTCTCCCGACTTACGATCGTATCTTTAGTTCTGTTAAGAATGTAATGCTAATTTTTCTCACATTTTCCATATTTTGAGTTCAATACAATATACGGAATGAACTCCAACTGTGGAATATCTGAAAACTACGCTTCATGAGACAGCAGCAGCAGTGTTAGGTAAAACATCTAAGGAACAGCAAAACTATTGGATTGATAAAAAGTTTAAACAAAAAACAGAAGAGAGAAATAAAGCCTACCTAAAAATGATCAGCCGAAGAACTAGAGGTAACACCGAGGAGTATCGAATAAAAAGAAGAGAGGAAAAACAAATACACAAACAAAAAAAAGACAACTAAATAAAGAATTTAAAGAAATAGAGACCCTGAACAAAGAACTGAAGTTTTACAAACGGGTTAATACTAAAATAAAAGCTTTCAAACCACAAGCAAATCAGATTGAGACTCGGGATGGAATTCTCATAAACGATGGGGCAGAAGTATTAAAACAGTGGTGAGAACACTTCAACTCACTACTTAATGGTGAAACCAGTGATGCAGCAACAGAATTAAGCAATGAGAAACCTGAATAAGATAAAACTGTACCACCAACTATAGAAGAAGTAAATAAAGCAATCCAATTTCTGGCCAGAAACAAATTACCAGGATCAGAGCATATCAGCAAAGCTATTTAAGTAGGGTGTCGGACGCTTGCAACTTTTTTTCATAAACTGCTGATACAAATATGTCAAAAATTTATGTGCTTGACTGCTCTAATCATAAGAGAATCTCCCTCCTTAATGTTGTGTACAAGGTTTTATCCCTGATACTCAACAGCCGACTGGCCTCTCATGTAGAAAACATTATTGGAACGTACCAGAGAGGCTTTTTAAAAAACAGATCCACCACCGATGGTATATCATCTTGAAAAGACGACAGAATATGACATAAACTACCACTAAATTTTTATAGACTTCAAATCAGCCTATGACACAGTTAACAGAACCCTCTTATATTCGGCCATGATCGAGTTAGGAATACCAACAGGCTTGGTAGAACTAATTAAAATGACTATGAGAAAAGTCAAATGTAAAGTACGGGCACAAGCGGACCTGTCAGGACCATTTACACCAATAGAGGATTGCGCCAAGAAGATGCACTGGCTTGTGCGCTGTTTAACCTTGTCTTAGAAAAAGTTATGAGACTCAGGAATAGAGACATACGGCACAATATACACCAGAAGCCTACAAATATTAACATATGCAGATGGCATTGTAGTAATAGGAAGAACTTGACAAGAGGTGATTTAAGCTTACAGGCGTATCAAAACAGCTGCGAAAAGCATGAGACTTATAGGAAATTTTTAAAAAATCAAATATACGTCAGCAACATCTAGGGCACAATGAAAGAACCTGAAAATACACAATGATACTATAGAAATGGTAAAAGAATTCTGCTACTTAGGGTTGCTTCTAGACTGCAGGAATGACACAAGCAAAGAAATTAAAAATGTATATCTAACCGCTGCTACTTTGGCCTAGTTCCTCAGTTAAGATCGAGAAACCTATCAAGAAGCACAAAACGCAAACTCTATAAGACGATAATACGCACAGTACTCACTTACGGATCTAAAACCTGGGTACTAACAAAAAGAGATAAAGAGTTGTTGCGAACCTTCGAAAGGAAAGTACTGAGAACCGTATACAGTGGGATCTGTAAAAATAGCTTATGAAGAAGACGATTTAATTTTGAATTGTATAGGATTTTTAACAAACCGGATATAGTCAAAACTATTAGGATAAACCGCTTAAGATAGGTAAGCCACGTAATGCGGATGGATGAAGGTGGCCCTACTAGAAGAACTATGCTGAACCGGCCAATTGGAAGAAGAAGAGGGGGACGACCAAAACCTGAACGATGTGGAAGAGAATCTAAGAACAGTTAGAGTAAGACTATGGAGATTACAGGCTGCAAACAGGGAAAGCTGGAGGGAAATTCTGAGGCAAGCCAAGGTTCACGAAGGGCTGTAGCGCCAAAATGATAATGATGACAATATACAGTGCTTTTCAAACACCAGTCGAAAATATCCTTTTTATTTCTACTTTACACTGAGCCACAATACTGAGTGCTCTTTCTGTTAAGGTCCTCGGTCCAAATTATCTTCTTCCAACTTATTCATTAGTTGAATGAGTTTGTGTAGCCAGACCCAAATTTGCAATTAGTTTTCATGAAAAGGTTAGCGATGGGATGCAAAGCATTTTCTTCTTTATCAGCCTGTTGCCATGCAATACTGGATATAGGCCTCCTCTGTTTGCCTCCATAATTTTCTGTTCTGCACTTTTCCTGTCCAGTTGAAGCCTGCCATCAACTTCAAGTCATTTCTCCATCGCGCTTGTGGGCGACCTCTGCTTCTCCTTCTCACCAAGGGTCTCCACTGTTGAGTGTTTGCTCCGTCTGTCTCAAAGTGTGCTCTGCCCATCGCCACTTGAACGATGCTACATGTTGTTTTACATCTATTAATTTAGTTTTTCGACGAATGTTTTCGTTCCTCATTCGGTCTTTCAGTTAAATGTTTAACATTGGTCTTTCCATGGATTTGTGTGTTTTGGTCAGTTTATCTACCACGCTCTCAGTAAAGGACCATATTTGTACGGCATATGCTAAGACGGGAAGTACGCATTGGTTGAAAACGGAACTGCTTAGTTTCAATGGGATCTTCTGGTCCTTCAAGATTCCGTTTTGCCTGCCAAAATACGCAATGCTGACCTTTGCGTCTTTCAATTTTAGTTGTCTGGCTTACCTTCCCGCATCTAATGATTTGTCCAAGGCAGACATATTTTACGGTGCGCTTTTTGATAGTATAGTCTACAATAAAATCCCTGTTTTCGTTTTGGTTGGTCAAAATTTTAGTTTTTTCTATATTTAGTGTTAGTCCTATTTTTTCAGATATTCTCTTTAATTTTTCTAGCATAACTCTTCGAAGCTGTTTGCTATTAAGACCACGTCATCGGCGTATTTTAAATGCAATCCTGACCTTATGCGTCTTTCAATTTTAGCTGTCTGGCTTGGCTTCCCGCATCTAATGATTTGTCTAAGGCAGACATACTCTACGGTGCGCTTTTTGATAGTATAGTCTACAATAGAATTCCTGTTTTCGTTTTGGTTGGTCATAATTTTAGTTTTTTCTTTATTTAGTTTTAGTCCTATTTCTTCAAAATCTTTCTTTAATTCTTTTAGCATTCTCTGTAACTCTTCAAAGCTGTATTTTAAATTATTTAACTGTTTTATCATGATCCCTTTATCCTTCCAGTTTAATTTTGAGAACAAGTCTTGCATTACAGTTATAAACAGTTTAAGGCTCATTGAATCTTCTTGGCTTACGCCCCGTGGGTTGGGTTCTGTCTTGTAATTGTATTACTGTTGCTGTCTTTTCGTATATTGATTGTAACAACTCGGCATATTTATAGTCTACTTTGCATTTCTAAAGTGCTCTCTGTACTGTCTACCATTCCACGCTGCCAAATGTCGTTTCTAAAATTGTTTCAATTTAATTTCCAATCTGTTAATTACTATTTTAGTTAGCAGTTTATAGATCTGTGATAATAGTGATATGGGTCTATAATTTTGTAGGTTGTTTGTATCATCTTTTTTTGTACAGTAGGACTGTCAGCAAGTTGTTTTATTTTTCTGGGATTTTTCTTTTGTGTAAGCAGCTGTTTAAGTGTTCCTAGTGGTTTCAGTATTGCTTCCTCGCCCTCCTTGATGAGTTCCGGAAATATACCATCGATCCCTGGAGCTTTATTGCTTTTTACAGACCTGATGTTACTTATTATTTCTTTGTCAGAGATATCTGGGATGTCTTCTACATTGATAACTGCTTTTGCAGCGATTTTTTGACATTGTCTGGTGCCGTTCTCAGTATCTTTTCTCTGTTGGTTATTTTCGTGCCGTTTTTATCTTTAATTGCGTTGATGTAGACTTTTCCCAGTGACGTTCTTACGCTTTTCATATTTATGCCATTCTCTATCGCTTGTTCTATCATGTTCTGTGTCTGCTTTCTCTTACCTTTTTTAATGGACTTTCTAAGTGTTTTATTTGTTTCTACGTATTCGATAGAATTGTTTTCTCCTTTTCGTATTAATAGTCATCGTTTCTTAAACAGATTTTCAGTTTTGGCACTCTATTGTTTCGATCCTTTTTTTGGGTTTCTGCTACTTTCTCTGCAGACTCTAACATAGCTTGGTTGATTGTCGTATTTAGTTTATCTATTGGCAGTCTGGAGTTTGATTTAAATTTTCTCTGAGTTTTTTAATGTACTCGCTATTTTTTCTTTTAAGGGTTTCGTATCTATTACTGGTGGTATTTTCTACATTATTTTTGTTTTTTTCCATTTTTTGTTCATTACCTGCTCAGCCCGAACAATTCGATGGTCGCTTCCTGCTCCCACATATCTAATTATTGATATATTTTTAAACATTTTCTTATTAGTTAACAATATGTAGTCTATTTAATTTTTGTGTTTTTTATTTGGAGAGATCCAAGTTCATTTTCTATGTGGCTTCCTTTTGTACGATAGAATATATTCATGGCCTAGAGTATCTGCTGTTCTAGGAAGTTCAGCAGCATCTGTCGTCGTTTACTTCTTTCGCCGTGCCCAAAGTATTCAATTTTCTCTTCATCATCTTCTCTTTTTCTGCCTGATTTTGCGTTGAAGTCTCCTATTATGATCGTGTATTGGTTTAAGTTTTGTTGGGTGGCTGCAGTTATTTCTTCATAGAACGTCTCAACTTCTTTGTCTTCGTAGGGCATTGTGGGGGGTATAGACTTAGATGATTTTTAGAATTGTAACGGGAAAATGCTCAAAAGTATGCACAAGTCCCGTGCAGACCAATGGTAGATGTTAAATCCCGTAGCTCATGTCGCAGATGGGGTGGATTCTCAAATCAACTTACCTAGCCGCACAAAGAGAAGCTCACTGATTTCCAAAACTCTGATTAAACTAATAGATGTTCCCAAAAGAGGGCGCCAGCAGTCGTAGATGGAAGGGTTCTGATGGTCGGTCACGCGACTACTCGTGAATCCGACACTTTGTATATAGGCTTCTTGCAAAACCTCACCCTGTGTGTAACTTACCTCGTGGAAGCTTTATTAAAACTTGCTTTAACGTTTCACAATTGAGACTCAACACGAACTAAAAAACTGTATAAACACGTTATTTGTTATAATTAATTTTGACAAGGAAGTCCTCTGAAGACTTCCTTCTTTTTCAAAAAAAAAAGATCCAAGAAAGAAATATCAGTTTAATAAAGGGTTTTCCAATAAGAGGTGTTATTTTGAATAGCCCGCTATTTCGGTAGATGTCACTTTTGAAGCTATCATGTTTTGACATTTGACAAGTAGAAACTACGCCATTAATAAATATGGAACGATACACGCTTCAACAACGCATTGAAATTATTAAAATTCACTATAAAAATGGTGAAAATTTGGCAGAGACGGTTCGTAAAACTCGAACATTTTTGGGTCACCGTGAAGCACCTTGTCGGACCGCAATACAGAAATTGCTGAAAAAATTCGAGCTCTTGGGACAAGTTAGTGATGTGAAGAATAAAACCCGTGCACGTCGCTCAAGAACAGCCGAGAATATTGCTGTTGTAGCCGAAAGTGTTAAAGAAAACCCAGGTTTGTCCATTCCTCGTCGTTCTTTGGAATTAGCCATTCCACAAACGTCATTACACCGTATTTTGCATAAAGATTTGGGTCTTAAGGCTTATAAAGTCCAGTTAACACAAGAACTCAAGCCGGCCGATCATCAACAACGTCGTGTCTTTGCTGATTGGGTCGTTGAAATGCATGAAAATGATCCAGAATTCCATCGAAAAATCATCTTGAGTGATGAGGCCCATTTCCACCTCGGTGGCTTCGTCATCAAGCAAAATTGTTGGATCTGGGGCTCAGAAAATCCAAGAGTTATTGTTGAAAAGTCTCTCTATCCTCAACGTGTGACTGTTTGGTGCGGTTTATGGTCCGGCGGAGTCATTGGACCTTACTTTTTCGAAAATGAGGCTGGAGCAACAGTTACGGTGACTGGATTGCGCTATCGAGAGATGATTAACGATTTTTTATGGCCGGAATTGCATGGTATTGATCTGGACAACGTTTACTTTCAACAAGACGGCGCTACGTGCCACACAAGCAACGAAACCATTGATCTTTTACGGAAAAAGTTTCCGGACCGTGTTATCTCTCGAAGAGGTGATCACAATTGGCCACCGAGATCTTGTGATTTAACACCTTGCGACTTCTTTCTTTGGGGCCACGTGAAAGAGAAGGTCTACGCCAACAGCCCAGCGTCGATTCAAGACCTCAAAGATGGAATTCGTGAGGCTATCGAGGACATAGGGCAACCACTTTGCGATTTGGTTATGGAAAATTTCATGAAAAGGATATTGTCCTGTAAGCGTGGTCGTGGTGGTCATTTGCCTGATGTTATTTTCCACTATTAACGGCATACCTTCCTCTTTATAATGAAATAAACAACCGATCATTTATATTAAAAAATGGCACTTTTCTTTGAATATCAAAATAACACCTCTTATTGGAAAACCCTTTATTTACTTCTCTCTTGAACAAAGGTATCTGACCTTTAATTGAAATTTAGACTAAGCATCAACGTGCTTTTAATAGCCAAACAAACAAAGTAACGAAATTAACGCCGCTTGTTTGGACCAGAGATCCACTTACAAAGAAAACAAAATGTAAATAATCGACCTTTCTTACATTTATTAAAACAATAATAAAAAAAGAGTTAAACACACATAAACAAGAATATAAAATAACAAAATAACACTACGAAAGAATATCAATAAATGGTATGAAGTAATTTCTTCACAGGAGAACAAAGTTGATAAACAAATAATGAGAAAATAACAATGAAAACAAGTTATTGCAATAAACAAAGAGAAAAAGATTCTGTTACGTTAAAATTTCAAAATATGGAACAAAAGGTCAAAATCTAAATATTAAATTAATTAAAACAAGATAAACTTGACAATGAATTTTTAAATAGCAACAAATAAACTTTATATCTAATAACAAAGAAAAACAGTAGTCAAAAGCTATTAATTATGTTGCAATAATTTAACAAACACCAGCTAAAATTACCTGGGAACGTTCCTGTTACAAATTAGTTAAAAATTATTACTCGTAAATATTATAATTAAATGAGAAGATACGAAACTAATCTTGCCTAAGCAAGGTTTTCGTATGGAATATTTCACAAATTCCACGTTTTCCTAGTCTTTTACCAAATGAAACAATCATTAAAACTCAACTAACAAAACAAAACAGGCCTTTCTTACTATAACGGCAATCTTTCTTCCAGGTGATATGTGCAGGTCTCTGATTCCTCAACGAAGTGATATCCGGTGCAAAATTCCACGTTCTAGCCGGGTCCCACCAATGTTCAAGGAAACTTAGATTTCAAAGAACAATCACTTTGATTAACAATAACCAAAAAGCACAAGAACAAAATCCAAGTGTTTATACACCAACTTTAAAAACTAAAATCACTTTGAGTCTCAAACGCTCTTTAAGTTTACTTAACCCATTCGGTTCACGTAACTTCCAAGATGTAAAACACACAGATCGACGCTTTACAGGGCGGGAAGTTTCTGTTCTCGACAGACTCTTTAACGTTGCACCAACGAGACCAAAATTGTTGCGTCTCCACCCTCTACAGTTTTTTATTTCCTGGAAAGACCAGCGTAACTTTAATTGAAGCGAAAACGCTTCCCACAATAACAAATCTTCCAAAGCATCGCTTTTTGGTAAACAAACCGGCTTTCTTCCGTGAATAACACGAGAAAGACCCGACGAAATAGAATTTTTCGAGTCCGCTCTCTCTTTTACTAAGAGAATCGTACTGCCTATCTTCTCTGCGGCTCCTGTTGCTCAATGTGTACTTACTGGAGTGGGGTTCGAAAGTCAGATGGACGCCCTAACAGATTTAAAAATGCAGAACTTTATAGACCAATGGAAAATTTCACTTTGTAGATTTACCAGCTTAAACCTGACTCAATCGAGACTGTGTAACTCCAATTTTTGCGACTAAGATTCCAAGAATTTGATATTGGATAATAGCAAAAGGCACGTCTACCGGAGCCCAGAAGTCGAGACTACAAAGTTATCAATTCTTTAGAATAACATTGTAACAACCATTCGTTTATAGAATGAAATAATTTAAATATTACGCGTCAGGAAAACAAACACCTGAACGAAATTGAAAGACAGGAGCGGATTTAGTGCGAATTTGAAAATAACATTACAGAATGTAAAATTTTGTGATTTTCAATTTAATGTATGCTACTCTTTTTGATATCGTCTGGTATTCCATTACGTTTGTCGCTATTCTTTTGTTTACCATAAATTCCACTCGTCTTCGTTCTGTATTGCTCCTCTTCTTCTGATTTAAAAGATATCCAGAATATTTCATTTTATCTGTTTCAATTCTCCTAATTCGTATAGTTTATCGTCTTTATTCATTGATTTAATATTGTAGGTGGCGATTAGCAGGTTTGTTTTGTTTTGGTTAGTTCCTCTTGTCGTTTTTGGTTTTGCCAATCTTATAGACAGTATTTGCCTCCCTCAGAATCCGAGAGGCTGATCTTTTTTAAAGTGTGGGATTCTGGATATTGTATCCTGCTCATCTGGAGTATAACTCCGTTGGTTTTATAACTCGTCATAATTATAATTGCAACCCTGTGCGAATGGCAGGGAAAGTTAAATCGTTTGATATCGTCAAGCAAATTAAGAGAAGAAGTTTGCATAAGTTAAAACGGTCATGTTGATTTACTGGTAAAATGTTTATTTAAGGACCTAGAGACTTTTTTAAAGTTTATTGCATAGCAATACAATTTTTAGTTAATTAGACAGTGTTTAGGTTTGATGACAAGAACACAAACCGAACCAATATTTTTAAATCATGAAACAAATAACTGTACCGAGCAAAATGAATAATTTAGCTTCCATTTTTAAGCGCTAGGGTCTACCAGCTGATAGAATATTTTTTTATGTCAGACATTTTTAAGTTTTAAATACATGTATAAATTTTTCTATTTATTTCCATTTCAAATATATCTTACAATCACATACAAATATAAAAACTATTTAAAACACCGTTTAGCAAGTCAGTCGGATCTTAGTGTCACTTGTAAGGTTCGGGTTCTTGATTAGCATCTTAAATTACACACGAAAACGCAGAAATGCTAATGACAATTTTAAGTTTCATTGTAACTATTTAGTCAAGGCGAAAATTTATTAATATTGGTAGAAACTTGACTTTTCTGTTTTACGTAGAAGTGGAAGTGCTTGTTTCCGGGATTTTTCATTGGCTTTGGTAACCTAATAATTTGTGCTAGTTTCCATTAACTAAGACAAAATTCCATTCTATGATTTTTTAGTTAATTATTATTTTGACAAACACATTCCTTCTTTAGATATTACAGATTTTACACAGAAGGGAAATAATTTCTATTTGTTGCTTATCTTCAAACTTTTCTGCTAAAAATGAGAGAGAATGACACAGAGAAAAAGCAACGCATGTTATGTTAAATTGTTTTTCTAATAACTTCATTGTGAGGAAAGTTTGTTCCTATTAAACCATTTTACAAGTACCAAGCCACATATAATAATATTGCGAAGAGAAGAGTAAGCGTAAGTCCAAAAGGGAAATGTTTGTTTTCATAATGTTGCATCCAATGGATGCTTTAAATTTGCAAATTTCGTCTGAAGGATCATGTGCGTATTCATAAATATCCAAAATAGGCAGCAAAATGAAATAAACAGCGTGTATATTAGAGAAACACAGAATGCTTTTGAAACTTGTGCAGTTAAACAAGTGTAAATGCCCTTTGTTTTCTAAACATTCATTTATATAAACTCAGCACCCCAAGTAATTTAGATAATTAATGTCTTTATACAGGGATTTAGCAACAAACATGTAACTCATCATCATTATCATCATTGTTATAATTGTGTTTGGGTTAGAATGTTGGTGCTTTTTTATTGTTTTACATAGTTTTAGTTTCCTCGCAGTAAATTAATTATCCAATTTCATATTTGCAATTTTAATATAAACTGAGAGAGCAGTAATCTACGTGTCAGTTTAATTCTGATATTGCAATTTAGAATGTTTGTTACAACAAAATTAATTTTCAGGAATTTCCTTTATTAAAGCTCTTCATTTAAATTATAAGGCGTGTGTCTCAACGAAATTCAATTTAATTTCATTAAAAACTTGTCCACTTCGAAAGAGATAATTTTTGTAATATTTCTGAAACTTTTTAGTCTGCAAATTAACTGCCAAATTCTATTACGTCTACCAAACTTTTTAAGAATAATAACTGCTAACAGAAAATCCGTAGAAATTTCAGACTAGCAAAAAAATCCACTCCTTTTGCTCTGATTCTATTTAGATACTGTTAATATTCTTAACGCATATTCGCTAGCGGTACGCGGGTCAAATTTCCAAATTACCCCGTTTAGTTTTATCTCCTAAAATTTCTGCACGTCACCGACATTCCTGCTCATATCTTTAGTTTTAGGCTTCGCGACGAAGAGACATAGAGACATTTAATGAATACCTAGACGCTATAATATAATTTTGTCTCACTACTTGTCTTTCTGTGTTACCCTAATTACATCCTTCCTTAAAGGTGGTACTTGCATTCTCCGTGTATAGCTGCTATTAAATGTTTTTGTGGTCGCAATTTCATTTACCCTTCTGGGATTGGAGGGAAATGAAATTTTCTGTGTTCGTTTTTGTCTTAATACGAGAATTATTGCGAAACATGTTGGAAATGCTTTCATATATCGTTCGAAAAGAGTTTATTTTTCCTTTATTAGAATTTGTATTCCGAAATGCCATGCAAGTAGTACATTTTACGTCTTGTTGTGTGTTCTATTTATTATTACTAACATAAAAATATTTTTGTTTCAGAATATATCCATATTAGTCATCCTATTGTACAGTTGGAGGATAAGTGTTAATATTAAAAAGTACACAGCTTTAGAGGACGTATATTATGGTAAGTGTTGTTAAAACGGTAGCTTTTATCTAATAAATGTATGTATACTTCCTGTAATTTGCAATTTAAATACAGTTGCCGCAACGATTATTATCTTTTGGTTTATTTTGTATAACCACAAGAGAAAATCAATGGAAACTGTTGAATAGTAGACTATACCTTGAATATATTTAATACTATAAAGTATACTGTAAATATAAGTATTTCAATTCTTAATTCCTTTCTAGAAGTATCTTAACTATTTCTGTAACAGTTAAAAGTCACAATATTTATAGATATCACGAGTATATCTAACTAAAATAGTTATAAATACGTAACTATTTAATTGCACACTTAAAAGATAACAGCAGAAAGAAAGTAAAAAAAAACAACTAGGTGTATGTGCAAATTAACGAGAATAAATGTCGTAAATCTATTTATTTACGTTTGCTTACCTGTTTGGGCTTATTTCCCATTTATTATTTAAAGTATTCTGTCTGGTATTGTCAGCATATTCCCTCTCTGAAAGAACCAGCTAAAGAATCTGACCTGAACAGAAATAAAATCCTTTCCGTAAATTAGATCACCACACAGAATTCTGGATCTGTGTAGACAACCAAACAAGAATTCAACCCAAAGTCTAAAAATAACAAACTGAATCAATAATCGGCGGGTGTTAACTAGGGTAACGAGTCCCAATGTAAAGATAGAATGATTAATCATTAATTTTAAGAAAAAGCAAGTTACTAATCGTTCAAGGTCTCAGAACGTTACATGACTTTGAACCTACCTTGAGTCACGCTTTGCCTTTACTTGCATATCTATAACAGAAATAGTATTTTTCGCATACCACCAAAATACTGTGAACTCAACTAAAAACAAGTTTCTATTTGTCTAATTCCACTACAAAATTGACTCTAAAATCGATAAAGAAAGGGCCTTCTACAGTTAATAAAACAAATCAAGATGGCGCTGGAGAAAGGTCGCATTTGTTTATACTGCAAAAGTAAAGCAGTTAATGGTTCTAAGTGTAAAGTTTGTAGTGTGATCATGCATCCTAAATGTGTAGAACGCTTAAATGTTAAGGTTCTTGATGAAGAAAATGTATTGTGCCCTGATTGTGATAAGAAAGATTGCATTTACTTATGAAATAATTTCATTTTTGAAAAGTGGTGAGTTCCTAGATATTATTAATAATATAGTTAAGGAAGAAACAAAAATATTACAGCGTGAAGCAGCATGTCTAAGAGATCAGATTGATAATTTGAAATCAAGCAACATTGACTTAGTGAGATTATTAAGTAAAGATCGTTTATTTGCTAACAAAGAAACTACTTCTTATGAACAAATCAAAGTTAATTCTTCTTCTGATAAACCTTCCGTTACTGCAAATTGCGCTTCTGTCGCTGCTACTAAAAAGATTTCGAAAGTGGAAAACGCTACAGCTGTGAATGGTTCGTCTGATATACGTGTTATCTTATCGCAGCAATACCATGAACCGGCCAGAATGGTTTCCAATTTTAATAATAAAACTTCTCGTAATAAGTTAATTATTGGCTCTGGTACTACGAATTCACAATTAGAGGGTTTCACCGCAGCAGCAAAACAAGCCCGTAGTTATGATGTACACGTTACAAGAGTTAATCCAAATGTTGATGAAACCAAGATCGAGAATTATGTTACTGGTAAATTAATAAAAATGTCAGATAATGAACAAACCAGTTCATCGAAAATCAAGGTTACTCGTCTAAACGCTAAATATCCTGAACACTACAGTTCTTTTAAGGTCACTGCGGAATCGTCTTATTTATCGCATTTACTTAATGCATCCTTTCGGCCACAAGGTGTTGCTGTTCGGAAATTTTATAATGCTCCCGTTCATCAGAAATTAAATAATGATAAAAATTTTCGAAGAGCAATTCTCATGAAGCATCCGTCATAAACATATTTTATCAAAATGTTCGTGGTCTAAGGACAAAAGTTAATGAAATATTTACTAGTGTATTAAGCGAAGATCACACTGTGGTTTATCTCTCCAAAACATGGCTTAATGGGGAAATTAACAGTTCAGAGATTATTGACGTACGTTATAATGTTTTTCGTCAAGACAGGGATCCTAAAACAACGAGCAAAGAACGGGGTGGTGGTGTTCTTATCGCAGTCAAAAAGAGTTTGTCATCTTTTCTAATTAATCTTGATGTAAAAGATCGGGAAGAGATATGGACTTGTGTTCATCTTGCTAGTAAAAATCTGATAGTGGGAGTTGTTTATTTTCCACCAAATTCGAATATTTCTTTATATGAAGGTCATCTTCAATTAACTTCGGAGATTACCATAACTTACCCTGATAGTATCATTTGTGTTTTAGGTGATTATAACCTACCAAAACTTACATGGCATTGTGATAATTTCTGTGATACTGTATGTGATACTTTAATTCCAGTTAATGTACACTCAAAGATAGAAGAAATTGTTTGTGATAATTTTGCGTTTTATGGTTTTGTTCAAAAGAATTATATTTATAATGCTAATAATGTTATCTTAGATTTAGTATTTTGTAATGTGGATTTTGTAAATATTTATCAATGGCCACATTTAACTAAACCTGACATAAATCATCCTTCTTTTGTATTAAATGTAAAGAATTGTTCTCAGCCAACTCTTACCAATGGTGAGATATTTGATTTAGACTTTAGGAATGCACCATATGAGTTGATTAATAATCATTTAGACAATATTGATTGGAATATACTACACAATTTTAGTTCAATTGAGGAATCTGTTAATATTTTCTACGACATTATTAATTCTGTTATATCTTTATATGTTATGTTAAAAAGAGTGCCAATGCAAAAGCAGTTTAATTTTCCTAAATGGTTTGATGATAGCACGAAATCTTTAATTATTGAAAAGAAAATCGCTCACAAACAATTCAAACAGTTCAGATCTCCTATAGATTACAATATATTTAAGGATTTAAGGAATAAATGTAAAATTGCTATCAATAACTGTAGGTTAAATAACATAAGAAGCATTGAGAATAATATTTTAGAAAATCCTCAACACTTCTGGCATTATGTTAGATCTCAAAAAGGAGATAATTCTTTACCTAACTGTATTAGATATGAAAATTCTGTGGGTTATACTCCGATTGAAATCGCCTCTTTATTTGCAAAGTACTTCCATTCTGTTTATTGTACCTATGATACTTATAAAAGTAAAGTTTGGGATAATAAATTAAAAGATATTGTCGATCTTTGCAATTTAAATATATCTAGAGAAGATATTTTGAATAAAATAAATTCTCTAGATGCTAATTCTAAAGCTGGTCCAGATAATATTCCTGCAGTCTTCTTGAAGTGCTGTGCAAACAACTTAGTTAAACCTTTGTGCATTTTGTTTAATAATTCTTTGAGTAGTTCTGTATTTCCTGCATTGTGGAAAAAATAAAACGTTTTTCCTGTTTTTAAAACGGGAGATCGTTTAGATGCTCGTAATTACCGTGCAATTAGTACTCTATCTGCAATTCCAAAAGTTTTTGAAGCCATTGTTACGGATAAATTGTTTCAATCCGTAAAAAACATTATAATTGATGAACAGCATGGTTTTGTTAAGGGTAGATCTACGCTAACAAATCTTTTCTTATTTACCAATTATGTTCTGCATACTATAGAATTGGGTCATAACGTTGATTGTATTTATACTGATCTTAATAAGGCATTTGACAGAGTCAACATTGAGCGCTTGATCTACAAATTAAGTAAATTAGGTTTACAAAACCCCTTGTTGTCGTGGATCTACTCTTACTTAACCATGCGAAAACAAAGAGTTGTCATTAATAATTCTACTTCCGAATGGTTTAACATTACTTCCGGCGTACCGCAAGGATCCCATTTGGGACCAATTCTTTTTATTTTGTTTATTAATGATATAAATTATTCTATCAATTCCAGCAAATTTCTGCTATATGCTGATGATTTAAAACTTTTCATTCGTACTGATGCTGTTGGTTCAGATCATTTGTTACAAGCTGATTTGGATTATTTGACTTCGTGGTGTAGTGAAAACCATCTGGAATTAAATATTTCAAAATGCAAATCTTTACGATTTTCTAAAAAGTTATCACCTGGTATTTGTACTTATTACATTAATAATATAGCAATAGAAAGTGTTACTTGCTTTAAGGATTTAGGCGTTATTACTGGTGCAGGTGTTAGTTATGATCAACATATTACAAATCTACTTAGCAGAGCCAATAGAACATTAGGATTTATTGTGCGTCAGTGTACTGATTTCACAGATTTAAGAATTTTAATTATACTATATACGTCTCAAGTTCGTTCACTTCTGGAGTATTGCACAACCATTTGGTGCCCATATTATATTACATTAGTAAATAGAATGGAAGCAACACAGAAACGATTTGTAAAATTTTTATGTTACAAGTACCGAATTGATTACTACGGTTACAGTTATAGTGATCTTTTACATTTCTTTGACCTATCTTTATTGCATGTGCGCCGCAATTATTACGATTTATGTTTTTTGTTTAAAGTATTTAATGGATTTGTTAATTGTTCTCAAATACTTCAATGTTTTTCTTTGAACATAAAAAATACCAATTTACGTAATTTACCAATTTTTAATATTCCTTTCCATCGAACTGCGTATGGTGCAAATTCTCCTCACTGTAGAATATGTCACTTAGCATGTACACATGATGATTTGGAATTCTTTGGCATTTCCTTTAACAAATTCAAGTGCTCCTTAAGAAATGCACTAAATATGTAGCAATATTTTATATTTATATTTATTCTACATTACATTATGTATATGTAGTTATTTTGGTTAATGTTTTAATAAGATTTGTTTGTAAATGGATGTCCGTTAATAAATTATTATTATTATTATTAGGTTTCTAGTAACAAAGAATCTAAATTTTGCTTTTAATGACTCAAAAGTTTTACAAAGCTAACGTTTTATAAAATTTATTTCAGTTATGAGAGAGATGCTAGAATTTATTGTATATTATCATTATCTCATGTTTTTGTACTATTCATGGAGCTAATGTAAGTTCCTTCGGGTGAGTGGAGAGTGCATTTTAGCATCCAGATATAATCTCAAGTTGCTGTATACAGGGCCACCCATATACAGGGCGTTCGTCGATGTGGGGACAGGTCGCCGGATTACATCGTTTTGTATGGTACTGTTTCCTGGCGCCCTTTTAGTATTTCTTTCAAGCATTTTAGCTAAAAGCTAAGTTTTACGTTCAGGTATGGACATCAATACCTGGGTGATTTACTGTCTTGGAACCCCCTCCCGTCTTCGACGTGAGCTATGGGCTTGAACATCTTCCGATATCTGGCTTATACGGGAAGTAGGTCTCTTTTCCAGTTTTTTCCCGTTACAAATGCTTTTGATACGTCATTTCTTACTTTCGCATGATACCAGCATTTTCACTTAGATCTGAGTAGTTGTTAAGAAAGTGAACACCCTTAAGATCCATTTATTTTAAGTTCGTTCTTACCGACACACCATCATCAGTCTGATTCATCCAGTTTCATAATTTTATCATCACTTATTATATCGTTATGCCGATTTTTTCTCTCACGTTCTACCGTTTCAGATGCAGACATCATTTTACTTTATAATAATTCTTTACAGCAGTACAAAACTGAAGTAGTTAAAATGAAATAAACACGATGTCTTTTGTCAATCAAATCAGTAATTGCTTGAAATCCTCAGTTCGCAGCTGCATTTTCTGCTTTTACAATCTAAGACCGGTAGGCATACTCGGACTCGTAAACATTGTACTCACGTTTTCTAGATTTTACAGGCATTTGTTACTCCAAACTGCTGCAACCCTTCAATCTTACCATTGATTTGTCTTTTAAATGACGTTTCGAGGGTTCATACCTTGTCTAGGTATTACATGATTGTTACTGAGGTGAAGGTGTTCAATTAGCTGTATAAAACAAGCTCTGAAAAGTTCTGGGCTAATAAAATGGTCTATAAAACAATTAAATGACTGACGATCGTGGTAACTGTAGGGTAAGTTTTTAATTCATACCAACTAGTTGAAATTGTTTAGATAAAAGATAATGCATTTTAATTGTTTTGAAGTACATACAAATTGATTGAAAGCGCAATATGTTCGATCAGGTCTTCAGGAAAAATTACTAAGCGTACCTCGGTTGGAGTTTTCAAAATCTGCTACAACGTTTAACTATTTATCTTTTTTAGAAAAGTTAAAGGAGATTTTGTCCAACTTGTGTTTTTGACAACTCTGTTTGTATGTTTGATAACTGCGAGAGGAATATCATTACTTTCCCATTTATTATTATCTAAATCCATGCGAGATTGTCTTGAAAACATACGAACCAGTTGTTGGTATCAAGTAGTTGTCAGCTATTGTTATTGGAAGATGCATGTAAGTCTTTCATCTTTCTCGCTATCACTAACATCTCCAAATTCTGACTCATTTCAAATGGTATCTCATAAATCAACGTAAGCAATTTAATAGAATTGAATTATATTATTCTCTTGTCCAGAAAAAAAAAAATAAAAACAGTAAGTAAGGTGTACGTTCATTATTGGCCGTCTGGCAAAGCTAGATCACAATACTTAAGGATTTTTGCTTAAACCAGCTGCGTTTTGGTTAGAAGTGCGTAATCTGCATTTGTCGGAGTTTGCTCTTGAATAGAGCTGTTTATGTTTTTGTTGTTCTTGCTTCCTAGCCACCTTCATGAACTTTTTGCTTTAGTTGATACCAAAAGCGTTCAATTGGACTTAAATGGGGAACATTGATTACATTTTTAACCGGTAGAATAACCTTGATATGGTGCTTCTCATACCTATATGGCTAGAGTACTGTGTGCGTAGTGTGCCGTCGCCATGTCTGGCCAGAAGATATAATTTTCATCATTTTTGTTTTCGTATAAGCAAGTCTTTTTGATCGACACTGACATGAGTGCCCAAAGAGGTAATAAAGGGATCAGGTCGTTTTTTGCTGCTTACCGCTAGTCAAACCAAAACCTTCTTGGAAAATTTGGGGTGTCTTTTATAAATGACTGCAGGTTTGACTTCAATACCTTCTTTATAGAAGTGACTATTATTTCCGGCAATATCAGTTCCGTCTAATGTGAAGTAAACTCATCGTCCATCACTACATTTGTTCGACTTGACGGTTTCAGATACCCTTCTCGCGGCTTACGCAACAAAGCTTTTTGACTCTTTAGTTGCGTCTCACTCTTTCCAACTTTCGATATGATTGTCCCATCTTTCCAACTGCTTCTTGGACCAGCTATTTTTTCTCTCTGGCATTTTCTTTACGATCTTCAGCGTATTTACATTTTCCACACGTTTGATAATGTCATATAAAGTACTTTGTGAAACTTTTTTAAGATGATTCACAGTATACGCTTTACCAGTCCTCCTAATGTTCTTTCTTCTGCGAGTGTTTTTTTTCAATGTAATATCACAACTGCTAGTGACGTAACAACGAATGTTGCGACATTAGCACATTACACGTAAAGCAAAATTGCCACTGTTTTCTCAAGGGTAACTAGTAACCATGCTACAAAAAGTTTCCGAATTCCAAGTTGATATATCCACAGTTTAAAAACAAAGAAAGAGGTTACCATGGAATTTTGTGTACAAGCGTTGCTATAAGCGATCTACCATTTTATAGAATTATTGGGTACCCAGGCGGAAATGAAGAAGAGACTCAGCATATCTACTGTGTCAAACGGTATATGGTACGTAATTAAAAAGCAGATGATTTTTGTCAATTCAATATTAACTAGTCAACATACTTTCTTCAGTATGAAGTAGCATTTTTCATCTCCAATTTTTCCAAGTGCTGTGTTGTGGGGGTAATGCACAAAGAAACATAGCTTTGAAAGAAAACATGTACAATCCCATTATAGCACGAAAGTAAAAAACCATAAATAATAGTCATTACAGTGAGGTCA
>VTPC01091229.1:0-34955 GCA_011009095.1 Ignelater luminosus | reverse complement strand
TCTAATGCTGCACAGCACACTTCTGATGAAAGAAATCACGAGTTTTTAATACTAGGCTACAGGCACAATTCTGAAATGAATGTTGTTGTGCTCCAGTTAGGGTTTCTAGTTAGGTGAACGTTTTTAGAGTAAAACGCGACTGTGTAAAAAACAAAACTTAGACTTAGCGAGCAACATCTATGATGATGTATGCTTTTTCTGGAAATGGAATTTTCTCTCCAGCCAAGAAACCATTAATCAACAGTATTATACAGCGCACTTCATCAAAAACAAACTAAAGTCGGCAAATCTGTTCTAAGCAAACGAAAGGATTTTGTCTGTTTGCTTCGGAACAACTTGTGTCTTCATACCGTCGCATTAACATTAGCAACTTTAATAAAATTAAAGTGGGACGTTTACTTTCTCCCTCATATAGCTAGTACTGTCTTTCCTCAGACTGCTGTTTAGACTACATCGAAAAGCTTTTTGAAAGAATAGGAATTCAAGGCAAGTGATGAGGTCATTATAGGCCCAATCAAGAATTATACTATATTGTAGACGTTCAACGATTAGTTCTTCTAACAAAGGCATTGTGTTACCTGGTTTAAAGTATATAAAGATGTTTTAAACATACAGACAAATGGAATTTTAGAAAAACGCTAGTTACACTGTTATAAACCAATGTTTTGTTGAAAAAACTGAAATAACAATTTTTAGTCGTCAAAGACTTCCTAGAGAAATCGAATGGATTAACGAGACAATTACAATTAGAAGTCGAAAAAAAAGCATTTGAACAATTCAAACGACGTTAATGAAAAAATAACTTAAGCAACAACAGAGAAGAGTACTCTAAGAAATTTAAAATAATCGAATTTCTTTGTCAAACTGTACCTCTTAAACGGGGTTTTTTCAAGCAGCATTATTTGACACGAAAGCTCAACCTATCATGTACTATAACATACATGGGCACGAAGCCACATTACCCAAATTCGTATATACAACAGAACCTGCTTGTTTGTTTACAGCTTGACTATCAGAACGAGATTATTTTGATTAGGTATCTGCTCTAAAGTTAGTTTTTGCTAATAAATTTGCTTTACAGAAGTCATTTCATACCCTAAATGGCTCCCGCGCCCATGTACTATATACTATATGATACTAAATATTAATCAGAAGAAATCTTAAGTGTTACGGTTAAAATGGAATGCCTCAATTACTAGGCTCTTAGAACTTTAATCGGTAATCAATATAGCTAAGGCAGAATCTAGAGTTTTTAAATCTAATTTAGCTTTCTAATGTCAGACGTCAGATTTAAGAGACTATAGATAATCTTTCTTTTGCATTCATGATATTTCAGAGAGTATCGAACCCGTTAGAAAAGCGTGCTGCAGAAAATGTTATTTACAATGTAATGCTTTTGATATACGTAACGATCGAAAACTGGAAGAAGGCCTAGACTCATCGTTTAAAATACAGGGAGCTCAAAGTCAAAGATGGGTGAGGTTTATGTAATAATCTTCAGTATTGTCTCAAGCTAAAATCAAAATATTAATAGGAGACCAAACTGGATTTGGGCGAAAATAGTAAAACCAAACAGAAATTTCGAAAAGGATGCCAGGAGTCGTAAGCCGGTACACAACCATTAATTTTGGCACGGCAAATGAACAGAGTGAAGAAAATTTTGATAACTGCAGAACCGTTCACAAAATTTAGAATTATCAACACTAATATAGAGTAAGCTAAAATCTTTGCTTCAATTATTATCCAACTTATTAAGAGAAATTGACTAATAGAATTCCGACGGAAAAATAGCGCGATGCAACTATATACATGCAATACCTACGTACCAATATAATTCCTCGAAGTACTTGTTGTGATCTTTACAGATTAAGCGGTGGTTGCACTTACGACGCTCTTTGGATCTCCAACTCCTACAAATCTGATGTTTGTAATTCAGCAAGGTGAAAATATAAAACCTTGTTTATCAAACAAAGATTCGTCACGTAACTTAATTTATAGTATACAGCATTTTTCATAAGTACTCAGTCTGGTATAACGAAACCACAAGTAAAGCTTAAATCAATCTTACGAAATTTAACACAGTTTTGTACTGAATGGTTACTACCTCACAAGAAGTCTGGAGTCCACAAATTTCTCTTCTACTATCCTTCAATTCAAAAATTAGAAAATGATTGTCCACAGAATATCAAATTCGACCAAAATCTAAGTGTACTCCACAAGATAAACTTTAGTGACAAGGTTACTATAAATTCTACGGTTCACTTTAAAACTGTAGCACTGATAGAAGCTTGCACTTCACTGATTTATGCAAGCCACTACTCCAGACCGAATGATGAACCGCGCGACAACTTGACGCGCCTCTCAAACCTTCCGCACCCTTCAACTATACCTAACCTTTGCTAAAATGTGTTTATACAGACAAGAAATCCTTACAACATGAAAGAGTAACGCGTCTTAAAATGTACAGACGAACTTCAAGTTGGAATTTCCGAGGAAGAAGAAAAATACACCAAGAACATTAATTTTTTATCTCAAGGAAAATAATTTCATACGCAAAGTTATGTGTAACTTAACAAAATTAATTCTGGAAAGATCTTTTTAAAATACAGGGAAATTAATTTTTCGAAGAATAAAAGCTTGTGATTTGAGATGCAACAGGGACGTACTAGAAATAATTCTGATTATTAAAATTAATTACAAAATACGCAAAAATTACAGAATAACACATTGATGACATTATCAATCTGAGGATATTACTAAGAAATGCAGAAGATCCTTAAATTTGTTAATATAGTCCGAGGCTCTTTTCGAATATTTTTCTTCCTAAGGGAATAAACTTCTTGCTTTTATACACACTCACATGGCAGTTACGATACTTTCGAGGAGATGCCATTTTGCCAGTTTTTTTTTAGGCGCATGTTGCAGATATTGGCTGCCATGCTAGGACCTTAAAATATTTTCAGTGAATGAATATTCTTAAAAGACAGACCGCCAAAGTTTATTTAGGATTTTGATATATTGCTTAATCGCAGAGCTATAAAGCGGGGGAGGGGGGAGCTTTTTTTTTCAAAACCAAAAAAGTGTTACACCATTTTAAAAATAGACAGATTTTTTTTTTTTTTTTATCTAAGCTGTTGCTTAAAAGGTAAATATTGCCTCTTTTTTGGAATGCTCAGTTTCCGAGTAAATACGTATCTTTCTTTATGAAGTAGATATTAAGCATAAAGTTTGTAAAATAGGTGATAAGTTAAAGCAAAAATTCTAGTTTTATACTGTATGTTTTCTGAAAATACAAAAGTACAATCAATTTAAAATAATCTACAACTTTTAATAATCCAGTGAACTGTACAAAAAAAGAGTGACTCCTTGCAAAAGGTCGGGTAGTTTTGAATTTTTGATATGTTATTTGGTTATGGACAGTGATACAAAATCCCAGTTTGTGACCTCGGCGTTCCACTTGAAACAGCGCCACATAAAAAAAACCGCTAAATTTTGGCACTTTCTTCAGTTCTTGCCGAATATCTTGCAAACTAAGCATTTTTCGTAAAAAGTATCTTTTTTACAGCAGACTAAATTTAATATAATTTGAGCACAAAACAAGATCTGTATGTTAAGTAGTTCCCGACATACAGCTTTTAAAAAAAATGGATATTTTAAAAACGTCCACTTACATATTATATTGCAAAATATCTCTTATACTACCACTTTTACTTTCCTTACTTGCACATCTTCTATCGTACACTGACTGCTTCATTTTCTTCTGCTGCTCTCTCAAGAGTGGAAGATGCATCAACTTCCTCGTTGCAGTCAATGAGTGGTTGCGGGCTGTTGTCGCATGACTGTCCATGGTGTGCTTAGGAAAGAACAATTGAGCCCTGCCTTCCTGCAACCACATGCATTTGTGCACCTTTTTTTGCAGTTGCACGAAATAGATAGACTATTATACTTGGCAGCATCACTGGTTGGTGGCAGTCTGGCAAAATTACATTTGGTTTTGGCTGCTGCCCATGTAAACAGATTGTAGCGCAGGTCGTTAAAGTCTTCTTTTTGAACAAAGATAGATTCCCCTGCCTTAGCAACTTTCTCAGCTAATGCATTAGCATTGAAGAAAGTTCTTGTTTTATTTTCAAGATGGAGTCGTTGTTTAGAAAATGAGCAAAATTTGTTTTTTCCTTGGCCAAAAATGTAGGATCACTATATTCACCCTTGCCACATTTCTGGAAATATACGTTTTTGGTTTCCTGTGATGTTGATCCAGTCAGCAGAATCAGTAGGTCTACATCTTCACCAACCCCAAAAACTGTGTCTTAAGGAGCACTCTTGTACTCTTTTGACTTCCTTCCACTGGGTAATCATTAAAGATGACAGCTACGTGTTTTCCATAATTGTTTTCAAGATATCTATAGTACTAAACCTTGCATTGTGTTGCCATACTAGTTTATGGAGTAGATGCCCACCATCAACCACCGTCAACCACCATAAATTCCCTTGAATTTGATTTTTGTCGATGAGGGTAAATAAATGGTATAGAGTAGATTTTGTCCTTTTACGCATTCCCTCTTCACAGAAAATTGGGGCCGGAAACGGAGACAATTCATAACTTAAGAAGTTCTTCAGATCTTCATCGGACTGAATTGTAAGGGGATAAATGGTAAATGTTTCCCTTCCCACTTTCATACTGTATGAAGCAAAAGTTGTTACCAGCTATTCTTGGCATTTCTTTCTTGCTAAGTTCTTCCGCTAAGTGGCAATTAACTTCTTTTCCTTCCACTATTACAGAACTAATGGATATATCAGGGAATCAAAAGTAGGCAACTAGGGTGCAGGTTAAACCATTTCCTCAGCTTGTTGACATTATCATTGTCTCGGACTATGCGAGAAGGCCTTGTATCCAAATGCTGCTCAGAAGTCGCAGAGATGAGATTTCAGTAACTCTCTATTTCATCGCAAATATTGTGTAAGGGCAGCGTCTGTAATGCTCGACCACGGGTGAGACTTCCTGAAATCTTCATGTTTTTCAAGAACGTTTACTTACGAGTAAAGTCATGTTTGACCAAATGCCAATCCAGAATTTCTCAGTGCGTCATATTGTGAAATAAGCATTGGTAAATTGATTTTAGCAGTTTTCTCAACAATAGCCATTTGTTGAAAATCTGTAGCTCAGAAACTGCTAAACATACAGATATCGTTCTGTGCTCAGATTGTAATAAATTTAGTCTACTTTAAAAAAGAAACTAGATGTTTTCTTGCGACAGACGCTTAGTTTGCAAGATACTCGATAAAAGCTGAATCCATAACCAATAACATATCAAAAATTAAAAACTGCCGGACCTTTTGCAAGGAATTCCTACGGATTCATTATACTACAATTCCTAACTGAACCCAAGAAAATTAAAATCATCGGAAATGCTAATCGTGAATGAGAAATGATGATATTTTTTATTGCTTGCAGTACAAAAATCACTATATACAGCGTGAGTATAAAGTAACGCATTAAATTCATATTTTTTTGTAAACAAGTACTGTATATCGGAAAATCTTGAAACATGTCGGTTTTCTATTATGGAACATTCATTTTAATGCTGAAATTACCTATGAGCCGTTATTTGCATCGTAAAGTTTTTTTAAAATGGAAATCGCTCAGTTCTTTCTCAATTTCGACAGACCTTGTTATTGCTTGAACGATGCTATAAAAATTTTCGCATCTATCTATCAAAATCGCGAAAAAAATCAGAGGTCTTTCATTTAAAAAAGATTGATGATGACGTCATAATTTCAAAACAAATGAATGCTGAAAGGCGATGGTAACATTAGAATGTGCACTTTTATAATAGAAAATCGACCTGTTTCAGGATTTTCCGAAATACTTGACTATAAAAAAGTATGAATCTTATGTGTATCATTATACTTACGCCAACACTATCGACAATTCGTATTGAGAGATGACACAAGTGACAGAATCTTTAACCAAAAAATATTTATTTGGTAACTTTTAGCGAAACTTTAAAGCACGCTGTTATAAAAATATCATGTCAAGACCTACTCTGAATTCTACAATAGTGAAGCAGACTGAGCATTGTTAACGTTCGCCTTCTAGCGTGTGATCTAGACAGAAAGCGCTGCTCCCCATCTATTACGATAACCTAGATTGTTCATGAATTTGGAACCATTACATTGTTTGATGTATGTACTTCCCTTATTTAGTTAAAAAAAACAGAGAATTGACATTCAAGCAACAGATTTTAACAAGTATTACTACTTTAACTAGGAAGTTAAAATGGCAGAGGTGGTAAAAAGGCTTTTAAACACTTTAGAACAACAGTTTACTTAATTAACTGCAACCATAAAAAACAGTAGGATAAAAAACAAAAAGTTACCCTTAGCATGTACGTATATATAAGAGTATGTAATGAATTCCGACTTCTAGTTAGAAGCTTTCTGCTTTTTAATTGAAATTGTTGTTTTACGCTACTTTTAGTTAAAACTTGTTTAAAACATAGATAAACCTTCATTATTTAAACATTTTCAATTAAACTTAGATGCGTATATTTTTATTTTAATAAATAACGGAATGCTAAATTAGAAGCTTTTCATCCCTTACTACACTTTTATTGTATATGAATGAAGCATTTCTTACTGATTTTAATGAGGGCTTAAGGACTTTACACTTCTTAGATGTAATTTTTTCCTATAGAGTGCTAATATCCCTTTATGAAAGAAAATAAAAATTTACGATCTTAAAACTTTAAGCAGAAAGCTTTCCTAAGTTGCTAATATGCTAATACTTTCATACTTTAATTATGTGTAAAAGCATTTGCTATGTTAGTGACGAATTTTATAATTCTCAAAGTACACCATCATATTAACAAATCTACTTTCCAATATCATGAAATAATGCAATTACGTAATTCTGGAGAATGTCGTATTGGTTTTATATGTTATCAGCAGCGTATGAGTAAATTAGATTTCGTTGAATGCATGCCTGCAACCTGGTTCACGTACTTGAATAAACTAACGACTTTGTGTCCTCGGGAGAAATAAACTTCCGCTTCAGGCATGACCTCACTGTAATGACTATTATTTATGGTTTTTTACTTTCGTGCTATAATGGGATTGTACATGTTTTCTTTCAAAGCTATGTTTCTTTGTGCATTACCCCCACAACACAGCACTTGGAAAAATTGGAGATGAAAAATGCTACTTCATACTGAAGAAAGTATGTTGACTAGTTAATATTGAATTGACAAAAATCATCTGCTTTTTAATTACGTACCATATACCGTTTGACACAGTAGATATGCTGAGTCTCTTCTTCATTTCCGCCTGGGTACCCAATAATTCTATAAAATGGTAGATCGCTTATAGCAACGCTTGTACACAAAATTCCATGGTAACCTCTTTCTTTGTTTTTAAACTGTGGATATATCAACTTGGAATTCGGAAACTTTTTGTAGCATGGTTACTAGTTACCCTTGAGAAAACAGTGGCAATTTTGCTTTACGTGTAATGTGCTAATGTCGCAACATTCGTTGTTACGTCACTAGCAGTTGTGATATTACATTGAAAAAAAACACTCGCAGAAGAAAGAACATTAGGAGGACTGGTAAAGCGTATACTGTGAATCATCTTAAAAAAGTTTCACAAAGTACTTTATATGACATTATCAAACGTGTGGAAAATGTAAATACGCTGAAGATCGTAAAGAAAATGCCAGAGAGAAAAAATAGCTGGTCCAAGAAGCAGTTGGAAAGATGGGACAATCATATCGAAAGTTGGAAAGAGTGAGACGCAACTAAAGAGTCAAAAAGCTTTGTTGCGTAAGCCGCGAGAAGGGTATCTGAAACCGTCAAGTCGAACAAATGTAGTGATGGACGATGAGTTTACTTCACATTAGACGGAACTGATATTGCCGGAAATAATAGTCACTTCTATAAAGAAGGTATTGAAGTCAAACCTGCAGTCATTTATAAAAGACACCCCAAATTTTCCAAGAAGGTTTTGGTTTGACTAGCGGTAAGCAGCAAAAAACGACCTGATCCCTTTATTACCTCTTTGGGCACTCATGTCAGTGTCGATCAAAAAGACTTGCTTATACGAAAACAAAAATGATGAAAATTATATCTTCTGGCCAGACATGGCGACGGCACACTACGCACACAGTACTCTAGCCATATAGGTATGAGAAGCACCATATCAAGGTTATTCTACCGGTTAAAAATGTAATCAATGTTCCCCATTTAAGTCCAATTGAACGCTTTTGGTATCAACTAAAGCAAAAAGTTCATGAAGGTGGCTAGGAAGCAAGAACAACAAAAACATAAACAGCTCTATTCAAGAGCAAACTCCGACAAATGCAGATTACGCACTTCTAACCAAAACGCAGCTGGTTTAAGCAAAAATCCTTAAGTATTGTGATCTAGCTTTGCCAGACGGCCAATAATGAACGTACACCTTACTTACTGTTTTTATTTTTTTTTTTCTGGACAAGAGAATAATATAATTCAATTCTATTAAATTGCTTACGTTGATTTATGAGATACCATTTGAAATGAGTCAGAATTTGGAGATGTTAGTGATAGCGAGAAAGATGAAAGACTTACATGCATCTTCCAATAACAATAGCTGACAACTACTTGATACCAACAACTGGTTCGTATGTTTTCAAGACAATCTCGCATGGATTTAGATAATAATAAATGGGAAAGTAATGATATTCCTCTCGCAGTTATCAAACATACAGAGTTGTCAAAAACACAAGTTGGACAAAATCTCCTTTAACTTTTCTAAAAAAGATAAATAGTTAAACGTTGTAGCAGATTTTGAAAACTCCAACCGAGGTACGCTTAGTAATTTTTCCTGAAGACCTGATCGAACATATTGCGCTTTCAATCAATTTGTATGTACTTCAAAACAATTAAAATGCATTATCTTTTATCTAAACAATTTCAACTAGTTGGTATGAATTAAAAACTTACCCTACAGTTACCACGATCGTCAGTCATTTAATTGTTTTATAGACCATTTTATTAGCCCAGAACTTTTCAGAGCTTGTTTTATACAGCTAATTGAACATTTTCACCTCAGTAACAATCTTGTAATACCTAGACAAGGTATGAACCCTCGAAACGTCATTTAAAAGACAAATCAATGGTAAGATTGAAGGGTTGCAGCAGTTTGGAGTAACAAATGCCTGTAAAATCTAGAAAACGTGAGTACAATGTTTACGAGCCCGAGTATGCCTACCGGTCTTAGATTGTAAAAGCAGAAAATGCAGCTGCGAACTGAGGATTTCAAGCAATTATTGATTTGATTGATTGGCAAAAGACATCATGTTTATTTCATTTTAACTACTTCAGTTCTGTACTGCTGTAAAGAAATATTATAAAGTAAAATGATGTCTGCATCTGAAACGGTAGAACGTGAGAGAAAAAATCGGCATAACGCTATAATAAGTGATGATAAAATTATGAAACTGGAAGAATCAGACTGATGATGGTGTGTCGGTAAGAACGAACTTAAAATAAATGGATCTTAAGGGTGTTCACTTTCTTAACAGCTACTCAGATCTAAGTGAAAATGCTGGTATCATGCGAAAGTAAGAAATGGCGTATCAAAAGCATTTGTAACGGGAAAAAACTGGAAAAGAGACCAAATTCCAGTATAAGCTAGATATCGGAAGATGTTCAAGCCCATAGCTCATGTCGAAGACGGGAGGGGGTTCCAAGACAGTAAATAACCCAGGTATTGATGTCCATACCTGAACTTAAAACTTAGCTTTTAACTAAAATGCCTGAAAGAAATACCAAAAGGGCGCCATACAAAACGATGTAATCCGGCGACCTGTCCCCACATCGACGAACGCCCTGTATATGGGTGGCCCTAAGAAGTGTCACCCTGTATACAGCAACTTGAGATTATATCTGGATGCTAAAATGCACTCTCCACTCACCCGAAGGAACTTACATTAGCTCCATGAATAGTACAAAAACATGAGATAATGATAATATGCAATAAATTCTAGCATCTCTCTCATAACTGAAATAAATTTTATAAAACGTTAGCTTTGTAAAATTCTTGAGTCATTAAAAGCAAAATTTAGATTCTTTGTTACTAGAAACCTGGGATGTTCACAACACGATACCTTACCTAAGTATTAAACAAATAAAGCTCAACAAATAAAATGCCAAAATAGATGAAACACAATAAGTTTGTTACAACTCTAAATTGCAAGAAAAAAAGAATGATTAACAAAAATTTAGATCTTGGCAACATAAATTAAATTCATTGATAACGTCAAAATTCATTCAATATGAAATAGTAAAATAAATTAGGATGACATCTCTTGTAAATATAAACAAACACTTTAACACTTTACACAAAGAAAATGACGGGTTCATTCTGAAATTTTAAAGATTATTAATCAAACCAAAATGACAAATAAATGATAAAATTAAACGGTAACCTGTAACTATAACTACATTATTTTAGACAAAAGAAAATCATCAAATTACATTAATTCGAAGAACATTGAGTAGGTGAGAATAAATCTCTAAATATAATAATAAAGAAATCTAATCCTTTTTCCGGAAAATAGTTATAAAGCTGCCCTGACCTAATTAATTACCAAATTAAACACTGTATAGAAAAGTTTACAAAAGTCTTACACAAAGCATTATCATAGTTAAGAAATATTTCTTACTGTAAAATCTGTAGTTCGTCCGCACGATTCCGGTAATCCATTCACAACAAAGCAGATAACATTGCTGAGAGATCGATGCTTGTCGTTAGAAACTAATTCCACAAAAATTTTAAAAACATTATATTGCCTTTTTTACAGATCACACAACTTTAAATTTTATAACACAGGAGAGAGTGTACTTTTCACATTCCAAAAGGGTGACGAAACAAGATAGTCCCACTAAAAATGGAAAACGGAGTTCCATCTTCAACGAAGAGTTTTCCAAGAGGTTAAACAACAATAAATTCCTATCCAGCTTGTCGCAACTAATACGATCCCACTAACGTGAACTATTATAACGCCAAAACGACCACCAAGTATCCTGTAATACTTGCAAGAGGTAAATTCCCATCGCCCGTGAACACTATCGCACAAATCCGACAATTGTCGCAGCATTATTTGTACCTCACTCTAGAAAAAAATATCTAGACACTATACAACCAAAAAGGGGCGAATCCGCGGCAGATAAAGTGTTGTTAACAAACGAGCCGAAGCGCGGACGCTCAACACCCGCAAGCCGAGCGTTCCCACCGGAAGCCAAATTGGAACTCGGAGTCTTTACCGCAAACTTTCACTCACGGAACAATTGGAACAAAAATATCAAAAGCTGGTATCACATCATTAAACCAAATTAACCATAAACGGTCCATTAAAAATGGAATTTTACCGGACGTGATTTCTCCAATTTGAAACAGCCTTCCACTCAGACGTAGACTGCTGACGATAAATAATACTTTCGAAGAAATGGACCTTAAATATAAACAAAATTTCTACGAGTGGGAAACTATAAGAACTGTTTAAACGACTAAATCTTACAAAAAGTCACGTACTGTGATAATTTGAACAAAGTAATGGAATATCAAATTTTATAAATGAAATCCGACTATGAATTACTCTTGCGATAAGAAAATAATTTTTACCAGCCATAGAAAAAACATAAAACAATTCGTTAAATGCGTCTTGATTATGAAAATAAAACTCAAAGAAACCTTAATCAAAATGTTTGATAACCATAAAAATGACTGAATAAATTTTATAAACCGAAACGGAATAATACATTCATAATAAATAAATGCATTTAGCGCAAAACTTGCAGCAAAACCCGGATAATTATGGAGAATTTCAAAATAGCATTACACTTTGATTGTCTGCTTTTAGTGGTAGAATAAAACAAAGCTTTAGATGGCATACTTAGATAAGCTCAATCACAGACAATCACAGCAATGGTGGCATTACCTTCTTGACAGCGGAGGTTCAGTTCTTCCTACTCCGGTATTAAAAACTCAAAACAGCTTATGCGTCTGAACAAGTTCTATTGAGATCAGGTTGCTGACATAATGTCACTATAACAAATGGGTCAGCATTCGATTAAACATAAGGCAGAAAACATCATATCAGCTATTTAAGTTCTTTGAAATAACAATAATGGCGGCTATATCTATTTGATTCTGGGCACTCCTTTACACTTAGTTGAGTCGCGGTCGCTTTTGGAGTCTAAAACCTTTAAATTTCTTATCGTGTCCAAAACCTTTCTTTACCCAGGCATGCAAAACTAAGGTCCCAGATCAAGTCTATAGGGAAATGGTATGAAAAATCAAAAATATGCTAATTTATCTATGATTATTATTCGGATGGTATTAAGCAATAATGAGTTAACTCACAATTTTTTTCTGGGTACAGAAAAAACTGTTCAACAATGAGCAGAAATAATTCACCCTATAACTTGACCATACTGTCATCTAGCGAGATATTTCTTAACCCACAATTTCTTAATTCCAGATTCTTCACAAGCAATAATAGGTTAATCTACAAAAGTAATTTTGACATTGAGCAACAAGGAGTTAACAGTGGATTTTTTTACTTTTTAGTAAGTTGAAGCAAAGTAGTGAATAGTGTGGAAATATTTTATTGGTGATAAATATAAAATAAGTCTTGAACGTTACTAGGCAAGTGTTTTTCTAAACTTCTTTTTGTTTAACAGTTTTCTAACCTTCAAAATTCTTTTTATTTAATTTTTTACATGCAGACGATACAAACGTAATTATTAGACATCAGAATTGCTTCTTAGGTGACAATAAATTATTTCCAAACGGCATTCAAGAACTGCAATATTGAGTTTATTATTTGTTAATTTATTATTGTGGATGTGTAAATGACTTTGTGGGATAAACCATTATTGCCTATTGCAAAATGTTCATTTCAGAATGAAACCAATACGTCGTGGTGAAATTTGGCTGAAATGGGCAAAATATAAGGAGGATTCAAGGAACGATTTTAGAATCAGCGATGCAGAAATGTATAAAAAAAGCTACAGAAATTTCTGACGATTTCGATTCCGACCCTTCCAATCTTCTGGTAGCGAATATGCACCTTCAACTAAATCTGCAAATATTCAAGACAAATGTTTTGACGAACAAGTAGACGGAAACATAGAACAAAATTTTCAGCAAAGACGTTTAACAGAAAGTAGAAACTCTGAACCAGGTAAGCCGAAAAGATGCCCAAAACGAGGAAAGAAAAGACCGCCCGATGAGAAAAAGTCTTACAACGAAAACAAACTTTATTTTGCTGCCAAAGGAAAAGAAATTGCTGCAAGAAGCTTCAACCAAGAATTCAGATGTGAATGTAAACAAAATTGTACTGATATTGTGGTTACTAAAGAAAAAGTAAAATTTTTCAGTCATTTTTGAACAATTGGATCCTTCTCTGGAAGATGTGCTTTCATTAATGTAGCTCTTAAACAAATGATAAAAAACGTACTTATACAAAAAATGATTCCAAAAGAAAATATTTCAGAAAGTACTTTATAAACCAAAACGAAATTTGCAAAATGGCATTTCTCCAAGCTCTCCAGATAAATCAAAATCCCGTAGATGTCGCGTTGACAAAATATTTTAGCAACATGATAATATGTGATGGGCGAGGACTGGAAATTGGTGGAAAGAATAGATGTACAGATAAGCAAATTGAGACAATTATTCATCACATTAATTCCTTCCCAAAATATATATCCCATTACTGCAGAAACAAAACAAACTCTAACTTTCTAAATCCGCACTTAAATCTAACTAAAATGTATGACTTATACCAAACCTGTTGTGACAGTACCAAGCCAGTCTTTTAAAGTACAAATCTATTTTCTTTCAAAATTTAAATCACCAAAGAAAGATACTTTCCTAACTTGCGACACGTACAGTACAAAGTCGGTGCGTTTAAAAGATAAACGTGAAAAAGAAATTTTAAAAGATGCTTACGAAGCTCACCCAAACACAGCTAAAGTTCTAAGGAGAGAAATGAACAAAAACTTCTTGGAAGCCTAGAATAACCCTGGAGTATAAACTTTGACCTTTGACCTACAAAAGACGCATCCGATACCAAAAGTATCTACAGTAATAATATACTACAAACGACAGCTAAATTTATATAACTATGGTATTCACGTAGGTAGCCAAAATCAAAGCATTTTCAATGTCTAGACAGAGAACATTGCTGGAAGAGGCACCCAAGAAGTGGGTTCGTGCCATCTCAAATATGTTAATAAACATGTTCTTGCTTCATTGAAACATCTTAGACTGTGGTCAGACTTTTGTGGTAGGCAGAATTGAAGCATAAAACTCGTTTTATTACTAATGCATGGACTTTTGATTTACCTATCACTTGAAACAATAACAATGAGGTTTTTACTTTCAGGGCACAGTTTCCTACCTAACGATTCGAAATTTGGAGACGTTGAGGTAGCACTAAAAGCACAATAAAGGCTCTACACTGATGTTGACTACGTACATGTAGGAAGAAAAGAAAGTTTATGATTGTACAACTCCAGGCAGATGATTTTGTATCTGTTGAGAATTTAATAAAAGGTGTGACTAACAGAAAGATGGATTTGGAGAAAAATAATCTGTCTGGGTTAGAAAGTCATGACATAAAACTACATAAAAACAATTGACGACCCTGATGATGAATAGCGATGTTCTGTAGGATGAGCCACAAATTATAAATATTGAAAATGGAGGAAAAGGTCGTAAACATTGCATAAGACGTATCGAGCTACCGACCTTATGACCAGATGGTAAAAGTTTATCAGCTGATAAGCTAGAAGATTTAAAAGAAATTTCCAAATTAGTTCCTGCAGATGCAAAGTGGTTTTTATATTTATCAAAGAGCGCAGAGTTTAAAGATGACGTTGATGGTTTCGGTTCAAGTGTGAACTTCGAAAGTGGAGAAGAAAATAAAGAATCATTACATCCTGTAATAGTTGTTTTTTAGTTTAACTGCTTTTTTGTATATTACTGGTTTGTTAATAAAGTGTTAAACAATAAAGAGTCGACCCACTTTTTTCTATTTCTTGTTAAAAAATATCCATATTTTTGATAAACAAGGAAACTGAAAGATATGAATTTAGATTATTATGTACAGTAATTTGGGATCAATCTCATACACCAATCATTTACTGGTGTTTGTTGAACTTTAATGCTCGTTATCTCAAAACAAGACGTGTGTGGCTCAACTCGTTGCATAATAAAAAAATAAAATTCTGAAGATTACAGTTAATTACATAAAATTAAAAATCCGAATTCAATTTTTTTAAATCAGCAATAGAGAAACTCATAAAGTTGGTAACAACCTCTCTCAAACTTTCTGTGACCATTCTCGTCATCGCACTCTGATGTTACCTTTCTCCCATGTTAAGTTTTCAACCTCCGTTTATTAATTTAAGTATCGACTATATTAATTTTGCGTAAGTGCGCATAACTTTGTAACTAATACCGTATATATTTTTTCCAGGAGTTCAAATTGCTTATTTAGCAATTATTGGCACACAACTCTTCATGATCGTTCTTAGTATAGTATTGCTTCTAGGAATTTATAGGGTAAGTAATTTAATTCTTGTAAAACTAGTCGTCAATCTAATTAATTTTATGAATAGCTGAAACTTTTACGAATGTAAAGCACAACATTTTCTCATTAAGATTCTTTAGAATGCAATTTCAACTTCATCTGAATATGTAATAGTAGGTACCCTAAGAAGAAAACTCAGTTTTCAAATTTAAAACTTTTCATCAAGCTAGAAAATGCACGAACATGTAAAAACGTTGCTGAACTTAAAATTTTCTGAAAGCAACTTGTTTTATATTTAAAAGTTACAGAAAATTTAATAATGCAGAATAAATAAACAATGTAAACGAAAGAAAGTTAACAAAGAATTTTTTCTTTTATTTCTTAGATTCTCTACGCTTCATTTAGAATCAGATTAAAATGGTTTTATTTTTAATTTAAATAATTATTTTTAATGAAATGTGAAATTAAATGTCCAGGTCCTAAGCTTTAATATAATATTCAACGTTTTCGTTGTACCGAATTACGAGTAAAATCGATTTAAACATCCCAAGAGCACGACTAATTATAATTGGAGACAGTCTGACCATAAGGGGTCTCCAAAGCTCTTACAAAATTATAGATCCTGTGACATCCCTTTCGAGATATCCTAGAATTATAATTACATATTGAACAACTTACAGCTGGTACCATTTTAGTTGCAATTCTAAAACCTCTCTTATATTTGACGCCCTCGACTTATATCTTTAAAATTGATTCTTATAGAAAAAATATATAAGTAGTCATTAAAATTTACTCTTCTAGCTTCATTAGCAGAGTTTACAAATTAACTGAAAGTGACTATCAAATAAATACTTGCTTTTTGTTGGTTCACTCCAGAAAAGGCAATAAGATTATCAGAGCACGGTTTCGCTCTCATAAATCATGCTGTTGATTTGTCATAGAACCGTTGATGTGGATACATTCAGCAGCCCAAAACATTTTGCTGGGAAATGTTGGCAGAAAATGATACTTTAATCACTGAAATTATGATAAATATTTGATTTTGATGGATACGAAAGGGAGTTTTTGAATGAGAGCCACTTAAGAAAATTGAATTCCTATTTTATGAACATTTTAAATTTAATATAATCAAATTTGAGTTTTTAATTTTTTCTATGGAAAGGAAAAATGTGCGAAATTTACGGTTAGTGGTTTTATGTAGTAATACGTTTCAATGAATATACATAATATAAAGTGAAAAACAGTTAGAGCTTGAAGCTGAGTTATAGAATTACATAACATGAAAGGGTTGGTAGATACGAAGGGATACTCGTGGAATGCTCTCGAAATGGTTTCGTGTGTTTGTATTGAGTTAACCTTGCAATGAAATTAAAATTTAAACATTACGTTAAACCCCACGAAAACTATACAAAAACATGGTATATTGCATTAATTACATTAAAAACGTTTAACTGAGACAAAAATAATACTCAGAAAACGAGCTATATATTTAGTAGGTGTTTGCATTCTACCTCTCTCTTTTTCTGTTATGGTATAACTTGTTAATTAGACTGTGCCGTTGAGATATTTTCTTACAGCGTGCAATTTATATACAGGGTAATTTATAATGAGTGTAACAAACTTTGACAACTTATTGTGGAAGTTATTTTGAACAAAAAATTCAGATGAACCTAAGTCCCATTTCACTTAGTTACAGAACTAAAAAAGATCAAATAATGAGAAGTATTTAGTAAATAAGTAATTGTTTAATATTCAGTTACATTTTAAAAAACAAAATAGTTAGTTAAGTTCTAAATGGAAAACAAGAGAAAGTGAGAAACCTATAACAGTTGCTCAAAATGTGCTCTTTGAACCTGAATACAATGACTTTTCATTACGAATATCATTTGTCGCATTCATTATCCTTTGCAATAGTTGCTCACAAGTGTTTATTTCAACACTGCAGACCTGGTATTTTAGGTGATTCCAAGCGACAGGACGCTCCCCCGACCAATCCAATATAAAGTGGAGTGTCTTCCAGCCTCTCATAAAGCCATCCATGAAAGTAGTATATTTTTCTGTATTTAGGCGATCATGAAGAACTTCGATATCAAGCAACCGCGAGTTAAAAATGCCAGCCCATGTATTAACACTAAAACGATGTTGAGATCTTGATTGTACAATGGCATGGGGATTTCTGAGAGACCATAAATGGTAACTGTGGGTAGTATTATTGCCATCCTTCGTAAATTGAGCCTCATCAGTCCACAATATTCTCCTTATAATATTTGGATCTTTGGCAATCTTGCGTAGCAACCATGTAAACAACTCCACACATCGACCATAATCTTTTGGCTGTAGTAATGCTTGAACTCGTTGAATGTGATAAGGATGCAGTTGTTCGCGGTGTAATGTCCTCCACACAAAGTTCTGAGAAAGGTGCAACTGTCTTGTTTTTTTAATGGTAACTAGATGTATGAATTTGCAACTCTTCCCATTAAAAAACTTTGATCTCGTTCAGTTCTGTAACTAAATAAAACAGGACCTAGGTTTATATGACATTTTTTGTTCAAAATAACTTTCACAACAAGTTGTTAAAGTTTGTTCCACTCATTATAAATCACCCTGTATAATGTGAAAAACCACCATAATTCTGTTTTTTAATTTTTATTAATGTAAATATGACTTGATGACTTCAAAATAAGAGCAAAGAGCACATATAAGATATTTATGCAAACAGATCCGAAGCTTACAAAGTCTACAGATTGTATACTTATTCAATGAAGAACAAAATTAAAGACAAGTGAAATTGGTACTGACCGCCCCATATTTATTCTTAGCACTCATGCATTTTGATGTAGATTCTCTGGGTTTATGATGAGCAGAAAAGTTGCAACTGTTGCTTTTTTAAAGCGCAACGTGCACATGGCTTTGCTAAAAATAGGTAGCTTAAATAAGTCGAGTCAAATCTTTCTTTACTTTTCGATTTTTAATTAAAGATACTTTTATAAAAAAATTTGCAAAATATACCAAACAGAAATTAGATTGGATTTTATAGAAAGGTACTACATGAATCGTTCAATTAAATCAACTCTATTAGAACTTTTGATTTGGTAACAAACTCCATTCGTGCCGTTTGCTCTATTACTGCTTAAGCAAACTTTATGTCTTTTGTTAATGTTAAAGTAATCAATTAGCAATTCACAACGACTTAATGTTAGATTAAGTAGACACATTGTGATGATATTCAAAATTCTATGGTTTAAAATAAAAAAATAAAAAAAGGGTTAATCATTCAAAGAATATAATATGATTAAATGCATGTATAGTAGGTTTTGTGATTAGGAATAGATAACGAAAAGTAGATTGTATAGAGTGGGCGGCTAGATAATAAAAAAAAGGAAAGGAAAAAAAGGAAGTTTGTGGAAAAGAAAAATTGAAAAAGGGGTATCTAGGTGTGGTTATTGATAGAGATAAAAAATGAAAAATAGAGATCTGTAAAATAAGTTTTTTCTTTTAAAAAATGAAAAGTAATAATAAAAAAGAAATGTATATGGACCATTAAGATTATTTTTGTAAATGGTTATTAATATTCATTATCTGTATGGTTGTTAAGATGTTTATGTGTATGGTTATTAAAATTTTTATGTGAAGGGTTCTTAAGATTTGTTATATTTATGGTTTCTGTTATGTTTATTGCGGTTTATGTCCAATGTGACATGTTATCACAAAAACGTTACGTAAAAAAAATAAAATAAAATAAGGTACACCAAATAAATGGACTTTTATTTATCATTAATTGACTAAAACAAAAACCATCGACAACGAGAGACCAAATGGAAATGAAGAAAGAATCAGTACAGTAAATGGAAAAATGAGAAAGGAAGCAAATGAGTGTGAGTGTTTATTTGATTAATGGACTGATTAAAAATAAAAAGAAATTTTTATATTAAATAAAAACTTTATTCAATAATATTTACAGAATCTCGATATATATGAAAAAGTTTAAAAGATAAAAATAAAAAAAAAAATATATTTTACAAGGGACATTGAGATACTTATCTTCTAATTCTTTCTGTTTGTTTGGAGAGATATAGAGTGTGACTTGGTGCGCGTTCCGAACTTCACTGTGGTGAACAATTATTGGATGAGATACAAAGCGCAAAATTGTAAGAAGACGAGACTGAGTGCTATAAAGGTGAACAAAGGATACCCAAGAAGAGGAAGAGGACCTACTAAAGTTTTATAGGTGGTATAATTAGAAATAAAACAAAAAAAAATCTTGACCACTAAAAAGGAAGAAAGTTAAAATAATAAAACTGTGTAGTTAGTATAGTTATATATACGAGGGCTGTTTGACGGAAGCGTGACTTTCCGCTAGATGGCGCTGATATCGGTAAATCGAAAACATTAGCATATACGTCAGTCTTTTAGAGGCTTCACCTCCAAATTTCATGTCAATCTGTGAAATAGTATACATTTGGCAGTCATAGAAATCAATCAAGTTTGTGCTATTTTGTAAATATGGAAAAACGTGAATTTCGTGTTTTAATTAAACATTATTTTTTACGTGGAAAAACAGTGAAAGAAACTGAGGAGAAATTACGGAAATATTACGGTGAATCTGCTCCATCGCATGGAATGGTTTCCAAGTGGTTTAATTCATTTAAAACTGGCCGTATGAGCACTGACGATGGTGAACGCCCCGGGCCCTTACAAACGGTCACTACTAAGGAAATCGTTGACAAAATCCATAATATGGTAATGGCTGATCGACGTTTGAAAGTGCGCGAGATAGTTGATGCTGTTGGCATCTCAATCGAACGGGTGCATAATATTTTACACGAACATTTGTATATTAAAAAGGTATCGGCAAGATGGGTGCCGCGATTACTCACAGTGGACCAAATGAGAATTCGTGTTCAACCTTCAAATCAATGTTTGGTCATGTTACAACGTAATCCAGTTGAGTTTTTTCGCCGATATGTGACTGTTGACGAAACCTGGATCCACCACCATACACCTGAGACAAAGGAACAGTGAAACAATGGATATCACCAGACGAACGTGCACCAAAGAAGACTAAAATTGGTCACTCGGCTAATAAGGTCATGGCGACTATTTTTTGGGATTCTAAAGGCATAATCCATATTGACTATTTGGAAAGGGGTAAAACAATAACTGGCCAATATTATGCTGATTTATTGACCCGTTTTGATGTTATCTTAAAGAAAAAACGCCCACATTTGGCACGTAAGAAAGTGCTCTTTCATTACGACAACGCCCCATCTCATTCATCTGCAATTGCAACCGCTAAATTGGTACAATTACGCTACGAACTGCTTCCCCATCCACCATACTCACCGGATCTGGCCCCAAGAGACTTTTTTTATTTCCGAATTTGAAAAAATCTCTCGCAGGAAAAAAATTCGCATCAAATGAAGAGGTTATTGCTGCAACGCAGGCCTATTTTGACGAGTTGCCAAAAGAACATTTCTCAGAAGGCTTAAAGAAATTGGAAAGTCGTTGGACTAAGTGTGTAGCACTTGAAGGGAACTATGTTGAAAAATAATAAAAAAAATCTAGGGTAGACCTGTTCTTTATTGAAATGTCACACTTCCGTCAAACAGCCCTCGTATATATAAAAAAAATGTGAAATTCTTTGAATGAGTTAATCATTATCAATTTATAAATGTTTTTTGACAAACATATTGTGATGATATTAAAAATGTAAATGTGATGATATTAAAAATGTAGTGATATTTGAAAATGATAAAAAAAGAGAGTATAAAAAAAAATTTTTGTTTTTTGTTTGATAAATGTAATGACAGTAAAATATAAATAAAATTAATATTGTCAAGAAAATAGCGTTTTAATAAAAAAAAAATAAGAACCAAACGAAGAAAAATAAGGACCCTGAGAAAAAGAGCTCTCCATATCATAACATAAAAAAAATGGCGTCCCAACGTGGTAGGGCAAGTTAAATGACATAATTATCATCTTGTTAGTTGTCTGTTGGTAGTGGAAAGATGTCAAAGCGAGGTAAATCTGTAGATAGTAGAAAAAGGGACAAAAGGGAGGAAGAAAATATTGAAATTGAACAGATGGAAGAAGAAAGTACAAGTATGGAGGAGACCATGGAAGATGTTGAAAAGGGAGATAAAGAGCAAAAAGAAATAAGACAACAACAACCAGATTTACTTAAAATAATAATAGAAATGAAACAAGACCAAGATAAAAGATTTGAAGACCAAACTAAAAGAATAGAAGACCAAACTAAAAGATTAGAAGAGATTAAACAAGATAATACTAAAAGATTTGAAGAAATCAATCATAATCAAGAGAAAAGATTTGAAGAAATTAAAAGAAAATTTGAAAATCATGAGAATAGATGGGATAATATTGTTAAAAACATGAGAGGTGAAATACAAGAAGAGGTGAATAATAAGATAGATGAATGTCAGAATGAAATGCGTAGGAAAATAGAAAGACACCAAGAAGAAATTATCAACATGTTACAAATAAGGGATGCAGATATAAATGAAAAAATTAAGGAGCAAAAAAAAGCACAAGAAAACTACCAGCAGAATGTAAAAATAGAATTAGAAAAAATAAACAAAAATGTTGAAGAGAAATCAACAGCAGGTAATCATGGACCAAGTCATTATTGTATATTAGATAACGGGATTCAAAATATGGCAAAATTCTCAGTAAACCACAAACGAATAAATCCAAAAGAAAGAATTAACAGTTTACCAATAAGAAAGGCAAATCTTAAAAATAAGATAAAGAATAATTACAAAAAAGAAAACAATTATCAAAATAATAATAATAAAGAAAAATTGAAATGTACTATTAATTGGCAGAATAAACTAAGAAGAGCAAGAAAAGCGGAAAGAAGAAACAAAATGAAGATGACAATGGAAAATAAGAGGTTGGAGGGGATCAAAGTCAAAAGAAAATCTAAAAATAAGACTAGAAAGAAAAATAAGGAATCGAGGTATAAAATATTTAAGACAGATAGTAAATCCAAAATAAGGATTGAAAAATATAAAATGATAATGAAAGAACATTTGAAGAATTTACTATCAGGAGTCAGAGAGGAACAAAGAAATTACAAATACAGAAAAAGAAAAAAAATCAAATAACTAGAATAAATGCTAGAAGAGAATGTTAAAGTAAAAATAACCAAACGAAGAAAAATAAGGACCCTGAGAAAAAGAGCTCTCCATATCATAACAATATCTTGACATTCATAATAGAAGCTGACAAATATTATTGACACAAGTTAGTGTCATAACCATTAACCTATAATTAACAAACATTTTTTTGACATTAATTTAAAATTTTGATAAATAGAATTCAATTTCGGCCCATGAAATAAGAATATAATTAAATGTTGTGGAATTCATTACATCGAAGTTCGTATATCATTACAATATGTACAGTAGGGATTTGGTTTTCCGAAAGCTGCTTACTTTCCTAGGAAACGGGCTCTAGGTACTGAATATCTTGACTTGAGATAAAACAAACATCAGAAGTTATTATTGAAGTAGGGTAAATGTAATGATGGTGATTTGTACACTAACGTAATACATTCCAGCAAAATTAGCAGAATTACCTAAGTAATTGCCGACATAGACTTTGTAAAAAAAAACTAAATAATCCTACAGTTAAAGTAACAGTTCGTTTTTGATTCATTGTGAATTATATTTAACTAGCCCAACGTTTGAACTACTTACATTACAATTGACAGTAACTCTAACAAAACATGGGGATTGAAGCACTAAAGACTTAAATTAGCAATCAGATACGGTGAGTGACGCTCGTCTCTGGAGGCAATGCTAGAAGTCTCCGCTTCATGACCAACTATTGAGTCTGACTTCTCATTCTTAAAACACGTTGACTGCGGCGACTAAATTTCTTATATTTTTTATGCTGCGTTATCAGTCGTCAAGGACCGGTCATAAATTTTCCTATAGTGCGCTTACGATCTTCTGGGACAGGTAGCTATTAACGCATATGTGGCCATCTGCCACTCCCATTTAGAATTATTTTAAAATTGTCTTGACAGTTTCGTGATGCAGGTATCTCTAGTTATTTTGTTTCAAAGCGGTACAAAATAATACAAAAAAGCTGAATTTATTTTACTGTGTTACAACTTTGTTTTTACAGAACAAACGAGCAAAAATAAAAAAATCATGAGGTAAAAAATAAAATTAGCTTTAATAATACAAAATTCTAAAACAAAAAGTCATTTATGGCTGGTGCATTTTATTGAAACATGCTCGACATAAAGCAGGTTTTCCTGGCTGGTAAATTGTTGGCTTCAGGACTGGTTAAGTTCCTTGTAGCATCCCTGGCACATTCTGCATTTTTCTTTCCCGGCCCGGTTGGCTTAATAAATGTATGAGCCACCCTTTTTGGCACAGAATTATTTTTTCGAGCTCTAGATGTAGTTAATGCAAAAGCTAGCAATCTTCTGAATTCTGTTAGTGACATATTAGTTTTTGATATTTTGTTGTAAACTACCTATGTTCCAAACAAAATCTCAAATGCTAACTTTCTGTAACATTTAAGACCTTTGCGCAATACGGAAGGATAAGATGACATTTGGTCACTGATGTTGACTTTCTTTTTTGCTTTGTTGTAATCCAAGACACATTTTGGTTTGTGAATGTCTTCACCCTTTCGTGATGTTTTGCCAGTTGCATTCAGGCTTGTGTCGTACTCTGGATCTGTTTTCAGCATTAGAATTGGTTTTTTCCATCTATTTGATAATTTTCAGATGCCCGTTTTGTTCCCCATATATCTGTCTTTTTTTTTAACTTTTTAGGAAAATTTCTTGGCCTGTTTGTTTTTAAAATAACTTTTTCTCATAAAGGAATTTTGCTTATGTCAAATGCGAATAATAATTATCTGCATAAAGGTATTGTCTGCTTTGTTTTTACCTGTATAAACTATTACATTACTTGTATAACCGTCAATTGTGCACAACTTGTACAGTTTAATGTCCGTGGATGGAACCATAGATTAGTCAATCTCTAACACTTTATATGGAATTAACACACACTTCAAACGTTTATTCACTTTTTCTAACACTGGCTTCACTTTGTACAGGCGATCACCTTTCTCCAAATCAGGATGCTTATTGTCACAAAAATGTAAACACCGAAGTAGTAGGAACCTATCGCGTGTCGTTGTTTCAACAAAACATTCATTTCGAAAGACTTTAGTTTTGATCAATATAAATTTATATACGGAACTTAATTGAGGCCCATTACTAACACTATAGCAAAGAAGCTTCTTATTTCTTCACGATCGGGTTCTTTCCTACTACTATTTGAGTCGTTTGTAGTGGAAACAAAATAAAAGCGATATAAGTAAACGTTTGCTGTGTGTCTGTTTCACTTTTAATAAGTATCAATTTGCTAATGTCCAAGGCAGCACGTTCTAGATTCTACTATTCTGTTTCTTTTCCACTACAGGTAACTCCAATATTAGTCTCTTTAACCAACGCAATTTCCTATGCGCTTAGTATGCTTCATGGTATCTTATAGTGTGGTCACTAATATAACACATTATTGTAGAAATCTTCATGCTATTACGTTACTTTTTCCTTGATTGCACAAAACGCTTTGATCGCTTTATTATAGGCTTTTATTTCTGTTTCACATAGAGATAATAGCAATCACTAAAAGTAAAACGCACGTCATGTAGGAATACCTACAGTTGATGAATAGAGTTTTAGTATTCTGTTTCTTCTAAGCATACATCAGTAATCTGTGCTTTAATACGATACAGGCTCTAGTTTTTAGAAAAATGTGCATTTAATTTCAACAAATCTATGCAAAAATGACAAATCCAGATAATGGAATTGCCATTAATGAGTCCATCAATTGAGTCTCTAGTTCCCAGTGTCGCCTAAAGGTGCCTTGACAATACTGCAATGCAGCTGCTGAGCTGTAGTAAAAATCTTTTAGTTTATGTTATTGTAGGCTAGAGGAAGACTGAGACTAAGCAGCGTATAAGTTTAAATCTATTATTTATTAGCCATTTTTATTTTGAGCCAACGGTTGTTTGAAGCTCTGGTCTAATATGACAAATCTTCCTGCATCTTCTCGTTATATCAGTTATGAATATACCAGAGTGTAAGTATTTTATATCAAATATTAATTTTGTCTATCTCAATTATGTTAGCTTCCTGTTATTTATTACGCGGAAAGAAATATTTTAACCTCGTCTGAGTTTTTGTACAAAAACATTTAGGTGTCACCTACAGGTGACACTAGGTAGTAGGAGTAACTAATTAGATGTTTTTATATATATTGGAATTACATGAATTGGAGCAGTTACTCCATGAAGATGATGATGTATAAAGTGTTACCTTGTATTTACCTAGCAACGGTAAATTCATTGATAAACAGAGCAGTGATAACGAGGAAGAAAAAATAAACAGACTACCTGGTTGGATTATAAGATCAGAAGTTGAGGATTAAACTTGTACAGAAATAATTTAACTTTACCAATGCATGTATATCCATTCAGACAATCAAAAGACACCTGCGGAAGGCCTCTCCGACACTTAGAAAATTTTTAAAAAAACTTTGGAAATCGACAATCTTAACAGTTCACTAACAAAACGACAGCCATGACACTATAATATCGCGGCTACTCTCCGACAGCGTACCAACCGACAGTACCATAATTCAATTTCCCTAAATCACATGGAGAACATTGACCCTACGCAAGCATGGGTGAATTCATTAAAAAATGAATTTTTAACTACTACTAACCTAGCAACACCCTCGCTACGCCCACGTGCAAGATTAGGGTAAAATCCATTAAACAAATTACGTTTAACTTCTTCTAACCTAACCACACCCTCGCTTGGGGTGAAATTCATTGAAACAATTAACCTCTAACTCCTTCTAACCTAGCAACACCCTTGCTTGGAGTAAATACAATAAAAAAATTAACGTTTAACTCCTTCTAATCTAGCAACACCCTCGCTTGGGGTGAAATTCATTGAAAAAATTAACTTTTAACTCCTTCTAACCTAGCAACACCCTCGCTTGGAGTAAAATACAATAAAAAAATTAACGTTTAACTCCTTCTAATCTAGCAACACCTCGCTTGGGGTAAAATTCATTAAAAAAACTAAAGTTTTACTCCTTCTAACCTAACCACACCCTCGCTAGTTGCCAACTTCATTGTTTATATCGTGCAACATAACCTAAGATGTGCTTGGAAATTGTGTTCGTTTTTTGTCGGTTTCACCAAGACTGGGTTAAGTTTCTTTGCCTTCGACCACCTAATTGTGTTCTGTAAGTAATTCTCTACCCGTTGCTCTCAAAACGTCGTTTTCCTAGGGGTAGCTATATCGAACAATTACCCAAACTTCCAACAGAACAAGCGGCTGAAACAAAAAAATGGCAATTCTAAAAAGAGACGCTTATGTAGAAAAAATCAGGAATTACTTAGAAACCGTCGTACAAATGGTTTAATATATCTGATGATTTCAATACAAACAGCAATAGAGGCGATAACAAGGAAATTACAAAATCCCTGATAGTTTCTCGCTTACTTCTGTGGAATATTTCAAAATGTTTTTTACGGACGAAATTATACAACTAATTGTGGAAATATCAAACACATACGCCTTGCAAGGAAATCATACCCTCAAGCTTACACCCGAAGACGTAAACAAGTTTAAATATCATCTCATTAATGAAGGAAAAGCTTTATTTTTGTTGATCGCTTCTGAATGTTTTTAAAATTGGTTTTCAGGTTTAATTGGCTAGTATAAGATATATATGTTGTCTCCTAAAGGCTGTTGGTATCAGTGCATTATGCAATGTGATCAAGACTTTTTTTGAGTAGCTTGCTAGGATTCTTCATTTACTGAAGCTTATAATAAATTTCACTGGCGTCAGTTTCTCAGAAATAATTTCAGAAACCATCAGTATTTTTAAAAAACTTATTTACTATGATAGTAAGAAAATAAAAAAAGCTTAACATACAATTTTGCAGACCTGAAACTTTCTTGCTCACACAAACTAAACTATTTCGTTTTTTTCTTTATTCTGTTTTGCTGATAATTGAAATAAAGGTTCGAAAATGCGAGCTGTTTTTTGTTACTGAGATATTACTTTTCACCAATGGTTATTTACGCCCTTTTCGTTAAAAAAACACGTTTGTCGCACGTGGCATGACCATTATTGATGAAGTCGAGTCCAATAACCACATTATTGCGACAAACGAACTTTTATGTCTAGACACACCTACGCAGACTATTTTTTCGACGGCTTGAAGATTGCCACTTGATGGAAAAATACAAGTAATAACATTTTGAAAATTACTTTTTAATCGATAGATTTAATTAACGTATAATTTTCTATATAAAAGAGGATACATTTTTCATATCACGAAATTCTTCTCTTACATTGTTTCCCGGTGTGTTGTAGAAGTTTCATTCCCTTATATTGTTTAAAATTGAAATTTGTCCTACATTCTTGTTGACGCTTTACGATAATGTTACTTTCCGCTTCGAGGCAGTTTTCCTTCGATCTATCTGGTTAACTATTAAGTTTCGGAAGCGCGTCCCTGGGTATGCTTTAGTTGTAATGATAACAGATAATTATGCTATAAAAAGTTGTGGCTCAATTCATTCAAGTGCCTTATAGACATTTACTGAGAGCACTTAACCATTGTGCTAACGCAAAAAAGCTTTTTAATATTAGGTATTTAACGATTAATTTTTAAATTTTTAGCTTTTCAAAGCCTTTCGACAATTTGTCTCAAGTTCCTACTACATCACATTTATAACAATTCAAGAATTTAAAAGAAACTTAAATTTATCTTTTATTAGAGCAAGAATCTGTCAATCAAATGTCAGACGTTATTTATTGCTTTAGGGAAGATCCAGCGTTATTTCACAATTAAAATGAACAAACAATACTTATTAAACAAGGATGTGTTTACAACATTCCTCTCTTAATATCTTTACTTTAATTTTCTATGCATACCGCATACACATCTGTATATTTCATTAAACCTTTATTTATAGTCATAAAAGTACTTTATTCTTTAATACTACATAATCTTGTTTTTAATTCAAGAGTAAAGGGTATATCCATTTTACCCTTTTAAAAAAACATTAGCTGACCCTTTGACAGGCTGTAATTTATACATGAATTACGAATGTTTCTGTTTAATCTTCCACAAACATTCTCCTTTCCAACAATTTGCATCTTCGCCAACGTTTTTATAAAACTCAAATTAATTTAAAATTTACAAAAAATTCGTTTTACGAGAAAATGAAAAACTTTTTGCTAGTTTTGCACGCGTGCATTGAAACTCGAAGGTCAAAAAAACTTTTAGAGTGGTGCAGCGTTTTTCAAGTTTGTCGAAAGTTTTTTATTCCCGCTTAGAGTTGAGTAGGTTTTTCGTTTCACTGTCATTTCTTGTTTCGTTCAAGAAGACGCCACAAAAACTTCAAACTCGAAGCTGAATAATAACTTGTTGCATCCTCCATAAACTATGTAATATATAAGAAATTGTTTGTCGGAAACTTTAAAGCAATCAAAGCTAATATCCGGATCTAAAAGGGTAGGAAAACGCTAGAGAAACACAATACTATAACCTTTAAGACACTTAAAGTGAATTAAGAATGTAAACGGTTTCCCAAGAACCATAAATAATAGAATTTTATTGCTTTTACAGATGTTTTCAGTTTGTGTTCGTAGATAATGAAAGAAGTTGTTGCAACAAAAAAAAAGTTAAGTTTTCGTTCGGTTCTTTTAACAAGTAAGTTTGTTATTACGCTACTTAGAGGAACTTGGACACAAAGGGTACTGGATTTATGATGCACTTAGTTTTAAAAAGTAGAACGTAAGTTCACTTTTGTGTTATATAGTTTTCTGGATATATATTTAACTTGATATATAAATCCTACTTTAAACTTTACTTTGCAGTAGCTGAACCTGAAGTTATGATCCGTTCCTTTTCACGCCACTTATTGTGTGTTGCTGAAAATGCAGTCTGGAAATTTTATAGTAACGTTAACACTCTAAAGCTGCACTTAAAAATAACGACCTGCATTAATCTTCGCTCTTATAGAGTTCTATTGGAGGAAGATATTTTTAATCCTAAAAAGTATGATATTATACGGAAGAGTATCAGATTCTATACAATATATTTCTGTATGAGTATAGCATATATAAGATAAAATTCTGATTTGTTAGGTATAAGATTTTACATTCAACAAAATATATAAATAGATTACTCACGAAGACTAAAAATACTACACGTAACTACCACCTTAGAATGCAAAACTAAAACTTACTAACTTACAAGGTATTAGAAAATTTTGAAAACCCATACTGGCATATAGAAGAAGAGAGAAACTTTCAGTCTAATGTTTGAAGTTATTACAACAAGATAAAACATTCATTACAATTGATTTATATTGATTTATATTGTTCTGTTTCAATTCCAAAAGGCTGTGTCAGATTCAGTTAATTTTGTTCAACAAAGATAGATTCAAACATTAAAACAATGGCAAACAATAAGTGTAACTACTGTGAAACAAGAGAGTTAGTTAATTAATGTTTTTAAGTTAACATTCTCATTTATAAAAACCCAAACTTGGAAAATTATATTATTGAAATGATAAGAAAGTTGCTGTAACGACTGCAGTGTTAACTACATTTTCATACAACAAAATTATATCAACGTTTTCAGTCAACTAGCACAACGATTACGAATAAATATAAAAAACGCTTAGCAGAATCTAGCAGCTGTTAAAACACTAAAGATAATAAGAGCAAATACGATCTTCCAGACAGCACTTGCGGATTTTTTTGTTCTATTCTCTCATTGTCAGTGAGAAACCAACATATTGGAAACTTAGATAAACAGAATAAAAAACAACGATATGCGCAGGCAAAGACCTATGTTTAAAGTGATCTGCATTTAGAGTGGCTACGTAAGATTTTTTATAAAAGGCAAATAAACTTTTATAAACAAAATTGTCTTTTAAAATTTAAAAGTAATTTATTGAAATTAGATATAGTATAATAGAATTTCATTCCTTTTTGAATATAAAATTGGAGATGTTGCAACACGGGCATGTTCCAAATTGTGGTAGCCCAGCAAGCACCTCGGTGCTTGATTTTGAGGTAAATCCTCATATGAGGGTGGTCTGAAAAGTTTCCGACCTCAACGTGAAGATGGCAGCACTCGTAAATAAAAGCCACTAAATTTCGTTGTTCATCTGTTGACAGTTACTCACCAAAGTTTCAGCCATTTTGGACGCCCAGTTTTTATGTAGCACCCGTTTGAGTGAGTTGGTGTGAGTTTTTTTGTGAAAATGGACAAAATCGAGTATTGAGTTGTCATTAAATATTTGTTTTTGAAAAGCAATACGCCTTCGCAAATAAAAGATGAGTTGGATTCTGTGTATGGGGACTCTGTACCATCATGTACCACAGTGAAATTTTGGGCTGCTGAATTTAAACGTGGCCGTAAGAGCTTGGGAGACGATGAACGTCCGGGACGTCCAAAAACTGCAACTACCGACGAAAACATCGCCAAAGTTCACCAAATGGTGCTAGACGACCGCCGAATTAAAGTGAGAGAGATAGCAGAGGTTATGAACATGTCAAAAGAACGTGTTTGTCACATATTAAATCAACATTTAGGCATGAGAAAGCTGTCCGCGCGTTGGGTGCCGCGTTTGCTCACGTTAGACCAAAAACGTGTTCGAATGAATATTTCCAACGCTCTTTTGGCGCAGTTTAGGCGAAATAAATCCCAGTTTTGGCGCCGATTAATTACTGTAGATGAAACTTGGATACACCATTATACGCCCGAAATAAAAATACAGTCCAAACAGTGGACTGCAAAGGGCTAACCGGCTCCAAAAAAAGCAAACACTGTTTGTTCTGCTGGGAAAGTGATGGCGACTGTTTTTTGGGATAGTCATGGAGTTATTTTAATCGATTATCTTCAAAAAGGAAAAACCATTACAGGAGCATACTATGCATCATTACTTGACAAGCTGAAGGCAGAACTTGCGAAAAAACGGCCACATTTGCAGAAAAAGAAAATCCTGTTTCACCAAGACAACGCACTGTCTCACACCTCAGCAGTTGCCATGGCGAAAATCCACGAATTACGGTTTGAACTGCTTGACCATCCGCCTTACTCACCAGATCTACCCCCAAACGACTTCTTTTTGTTCCCTCATCTAAAAATTGCGCTCGGAGGACAAAGATTTTCGTCAAATGAAGAGGCAATCACCTTCGTGAACAATTATTTTGCAGAGAAAAATGCCGAATACTATTTGGACGGGTTACAGAGATGGGAGCATCGCTGGGAGAAGTGTGTAGAGTTACAAGGAGACTATGTGGAAAAATAAAAAAAAATGTTTAGAAAAAATGTCTTGTATCTTTGTTAGGTCGGAAACTTTTCAGACCACCCTCGTAAAAATACTCCAAGCTTTAAATAATTAATACAAAAATGTTCTTCCTTACTACAAATTTAAATAATTCCGTTAATGAATTAATTAATGATACTTAGAGGAAGTAGTTTGAGAAGATTTGTTAACATAAAAATATGTTTTTTCCATAAAAGAGACGGCTATTGCTACTGCAATCTATTTAGCTCCGATAGTAAGACAGTTGATTTGGCAAACCAATCCGATTCAGATATAAAGATTTATCTAATTCTTCTTCTTTGTTCATACCCATGCCTCACTTTGTATAAATAGGCAACGCTTGTTCAATCTCATCACTCCTATTTGGATTTTAATATGCAGCATTTTTTAGATTTTTTTGGGGAACGCCTTTTAGTCTTTTGTTGTCTAGTTTGTAAGTTTTCTCTTTTTTATTAGTCTTGTTTCGTTCATTCCTCCTCGATGTTACTCTGTTGTATAATTGATCGTATGATTGTTTTGTATACCTTACTATTTGTTTATATAATTATTTCCAGATTTCCGGCGTTTCTGTCCCTATGTGTTTTCAATTCATGACCTGTTCGATGACATTTTCCTCTATAGTTGTATCTAGTGCACATCTTATGGGCCCTTTTGATGTTACCATGCATTTGGTTTTATTGGTAGTGAGATGCAAGTTAAGTTTCTTTACTGTTTGGTTGGATTATGGAAAATTTCGTGTAAATTGTTTTCTGAATTAGTAGCGATCAGCACAGCATCGTCGGCGTAATAGATTGCATTCCTCATTTATACCTATCTGTTTTGGAAAGGGCTTTAATTACTCTTTTCAGTAAATCACCTTGTTACATTTCTGTTGTGTTGATTTCGGTGATTTAATGTATCCAGTGGATATTGAGTTCTTTATCTTGTAGTATTTGTATGATGTCTGCTAGTCGGACCCTGTCAATCATGTTTGTCATATCGATAAATTACATGAATTCTGGTTTATCGAATTCTAAATATTCTTTAGTAATCTATCTTACCATAAAGATGGCGTCAATAGTCAATCTGTTTTTTCCGAACTTTTGCTGTTCTCTTATGTTTATATCTTTACTTATTTCTTCGGAGACAATCTTTGTTAGTATTTCCAGCGTGCAATTTAGTATTGTTATGTCTTTAGAATTGTTCGACTACGTCTTTCGCCTTTTTTCAAATCTAGGCATTGTTATACAGTATTTCTAATCCTTCTTCGATAATATTATCTATTAGTTTGTGTATTTACCCATACAAGTAGATCTCGTTATCTATTTTACCAAGTCTTGGACTTCTTTAGATTTCTCAGTTGCTTGAGCTCCTATTTCTTTACTTACGTCTTTCACTTTTCGGTCGTCGGTGTCATGTTTGTTTCTCTGACATTCGTATAGATCCTAAAAGTGTTTTCATTCGTCTATAGTAATCTTTGTCTGTACCGTATGAGTATATGAGTATAGTCCTCTCTATAAGTTTTATATTTTTGCTTATTTTGAGCGATTTAAACTCATTTTAGTTTTGCAGTCTCCATCTTATCATTTTGCTGCTCAATTTATCTGTCTCCCTTGCCCCTGTAACCAGCCCACTGCCATTTCAACCTCGCTGCTCTTTCCACCACCTTTTGGATGCCCGTTCTTTGTCTTAACCAAGTATTAGTTTTATGGTCCTCAGTGTCACTCCTAGAATTTTTCTTTCATTGGCTCTTTGATTAATTCCTAATTTATCGGTAATGCTTTTGGTAAATACCCATGCTTTGGTGATCACGGGCAATATACACTGATTGTATAGGTCTCGTTTCAGTTTAGAGGGATCTTCATTTGGAATACGTTTTTTAGCTTCGCATAGCCTGCCCAGGTTAGTCTGATCCTTTCATTGATTTCTATCTGTTAGTTTGCTTTTCCAATAGTAACTTTTTGCCCCAAGTACTTGCAGTCGTCTACCTTTCTTACAGCTTCATTATCTATTATTATTTATTCTGTATTGTCTTCTAGATTTGTCATGTACCTTGTTGTACTTTTGTTCATTTCTAGACCAATCGTCTGTGAAGCTTGTTTTATATCTTGCATTAGGGATGTTAGCTATTCTTTTGATTTGGCAAAGACTGCAATATCGTCGGCGAACCTAAGGTAATGTAAGTATTTGCCCGATGTATTAATTCCTCTTTCATTCCATTCGATTTCTTTGAAAGCATCTTCTAGAACTAGTATAAATGATTTGGGTGATAAATTGCACCCCTATCGCACTCCTCTTCTCATCTCTACCTTTTCTGATTCTTCGTGCAGTTCGATTTGGATTGTTGCTTGTTGGAATAGTTTGTCAATTATATTGATGTAGCGACTGTCTATTCGGGCGTTCCGTAGAGTTTTGGTCACTGCCCAGATTTCTACCGGGTCAAAGGCTTTTCTAAAGTCTATGAAAGTCACCCATAATGGTATTCTGTATTCTGTGACTTCTTTCTATCAATATTCGCATCGTCTGCAGGTGTTCCACTGTGCTATATCCGTTCCGAAAGCCTGCCTGTTCGATCAGTTGATAAAAGTCAAGCTTCAGTGTTAATCTGATTCCAGATCTTCTTGCTCTCATGTTTTGTAAATTAGTGTTACTAGGTCATTAGACCAGTCTGTGGAAGTTCTCCATTTTCAAAACATCTATTAAACAACCTTGCAGCGCAGCAATGTCTCGCCACTTTCAGCATTTTCGCCAAAATACGGTTTTCTCCTGCTGTTTGTCCATTCTTCATCCGTTCTATTGTGGTTTCTATTTCCTTGTTTGTAATCGGCGGTAGTTTCTCTAAGTTGACGTTTACGATTATTTTTCGTCATGTCTTCTTGTATTTGGCATGCTACTTTTGATTCATATAAGGCTCCATGAAAGTTCTGCGCTGCTTGCAGCATCTTCCGTCTGTCATTAACTATTTCTTTGTTTTTGTTT
>VTPC01091228.1:114600-138648 GCA_011009095.1 Ignelater luminosus | reverse complement strand
TGTAACATAATACTTAGAACTAGGTATGCTAGATAACAGAACTAAAAATCGCAATTATTTCAGCTGCCGTAATTTATTTATAAAAAAATAATTCATTAGGTAGCAGGTTACTAGAATTTTATTAGATATTATGGCTTACATTTATCCTAAATTTTACAATTTCATTTAGTTATTTTACATTTTATTGCAATTTATTTACAAATTTCATAAATGGTTCGATGTGGCCACCCTGTTTCTCTAAACATAACCGAGCTCTATTTTTGATACTATTGAAAACTGAAACTAAGGTTTCTGGTGATATATATTAATTTCATTTTGTATGGCCTCTTTTAATTCGTCAATATTTTGTGGACGGTGCCTGTAAACATTATTCTTCAAATGCCCAAATAGAAAAAAAATCTAATGGTGTGAGATTAGGAGACCGAAGGGCTATCGTCCACAACTAATCACTCGGTCATCAAGAAACTCTTCCAAATAACGAATAGTGGTGCGTGCCATATGTGCTGATGCACAATCTTGCTGGAAGTAGCCCTCTTGGATTTCATCATTCAATAGTTGTTCGATAAAAGGTGTTAAAATATTATCTCGGTATCTTTCTCCACTGATTGTGTCATTAAAAAACAATGGACCATAGATCCTGCGTCTTGACATCGCAACCCATACACTAACCTTCTGGGGATGCAAATTTGTTTCTTCATAATTGTGGGGATTCTCTGTGGCCCAGGTTCTGTAATTTTGGCTGTTCACATAGCCCGACAAATGAAACCATGCTTCATCTGACATAAATGTAATATTTAATATGTCATCGTTGTTCAAGTGTTGCATAAACCACTGACAGTATTGAACTCGTAATTGATAATCATGCGGAAACAGTTTTTGTATTACAGACACTTGATAGGGATGCATTCGTAGCTTCTTTTTTTATGCAACTTGGCAACTTCCATATGAAAGTCCTGCGGAAAAAGTTGTTGGTTAGATTATGGTTTAAAATAGTTTAAATTGTTTAATGAATGTAAATAATTCAGAAATAAATAGCAGTGCCAGTTTTTTATTTAAGTTTGCTAATTAAACAATTGAATTACTACAAGTGATAAATTCAAAATAATTAATAATTTAAAACACGAATGAAGCAAAACATACTATTTTTTTAATGCAAATAGATTCCTACCTGTTTCAGTGGCTAAGCGTTTAATGGATTTATGTGGACTACGATTCATTCGCATCTGCATGCCCTCGAGAACTTCATCAGTTAATACGGTTGGTCTACCAGATGATTTGCCTTTGCAGATGCAATGTTTTTCTTCAAACCGCTTAAGTATATCATGCCTACGACGTACAAATGCTTCGTAGTGGACTTGCACTTCAGGAAAAGCTTGTTCAAATTGTTGGATACAAGATTGTAATGAATAGGTCCATGAACCATCTGCATTCTGTGTTCCACTTCGATAGTGAACTATTAAAATAAACTTATCTTGTTCGCTTGTAAAAGACATTGCAAAAACGTAACCTTTCAAACTGAAATAATTATGCAGTTTTAAAATTTATTATCACACTTTGAATGCGTTAAATCTAACTTACCTCAATTAACTCACAAAAAACAGATTTAGTCTTGAAAAAGACTGATTTTTAAATAGAACAAACTAAACTGTAGAAAACGCAAAACAGAGACCAAGAAATCACAAAACGTACGCACGCCGATGTAATTTTAGGTTAGAAATGTACTTGTGAGGAAGTTACTCTGCAGTGTAGCCAACGTTGAAAAGTAAAATTTTGCGCCACTTTTAAATTAGTGGTCACGTGGCTTCCCAATAATGATGATGTCCCTGTATAGGTTTTAATTAATTTTTTATGGTCTGGATTTCGCTAGTTTTGTTTTTTTTTAACATTTATCTTCGTCATACTTAAACCGATTATTCCGTGGTTTTATCTTTATCTTGCTCTTGTTGTTATTAGCATAAGAATTTCTCTCTTAATTTATCTGAATTTACAATTTTTGAATCTTTTGAACATATCTCTAAAAAAATATTAAGTTAGAAACTAAAAAAAACTTTCTTTGTATTTATCCCACTTTCTTTGATCACTTCCCATGTGGTTTCGTTGCTAACACTCAACTTCCTTTAAAAACCAACATTTCCAAAACGCGAGAAACAATGAAAGCGATTTTATCCCAAACGGAAGACGCATTTCATGCGAATATTTTAAAACCCCGGATAGAAAGCTTCGTTTATATATCGCTATTTATATGTATATTTAAATTTTGCCCACCACTGTATATTAAATTTGCTTAAAACTTGTATATTCAAACTCCTAAAGATTCTAATAGTCCTTAAAAGATTTGATCATAAAGTGTAACTGAATTAATAATAATAATTCTAGTAATTTAAACCCCTGAAATACTTTCTCTGTGCGTTTTAAAATTTTAATTAATGTTTTAATTACGGTTAGGCTACGCGAAACAAAATTTAATTTTTAACTTTATCTTCAAAATCCGATGAAATAATTATTTGAATTCCTAAATCCGTTTAACCGCAATATAATAAATTAATGTTACACCCAATAAAGTCCAGTAATTATTTTTACAGTAGACAGTTGTGCATGCGTAAAAATATCAGTAATTACTTTTTGGTGGTTGCAAATAACCTTTCACCCCTCTGACCACAACCCGTTTATCTCTTGCTCAGTTGAAACTGAATCTACATTTATTACCATTTCAACAGCCTTATGCTTGTTTTATTTGTGGTTTAAGAAAGGAGCACAAAATGAAAGACCTTTGCTAAATTTGTACCGTCATATTCTCCTTGTTGACGACTTCCTTTGTGTTGTTTCAAAATATTTTGGATACACTGAACATTGCTTATATCCAGTACAACATTTAAGTTATTCATTTGAAAATATTTATTTAGGGTACATTTATTTGCAGCGTATTTAGAGCGGAATGATTATAATTATTGTTTTTCAGTTTTCTTGCTCCTGCTTTTAGACTCGGTTTTGTTTTGATTTTCAAGATGAGGACATGTGAATAATTTACTGGCAAGTTTTTAATTTTTTATTAATATCTGGATTAAAGAATATATGTATAAAGTATAATTACAGTGATTATCACAACAGTCCATTAGTACAAATAGAGCTCGCCCATATACTGTTAGTGTGATCATTCCAAAATTGAACGCGGGCGTTTACGATCTCTGTCATTTCACATTTTATTTCTCTTGTACTTGTGGATGAGATAATTGTTGCTATTTTTTAAATATATAGTGAATATTACAAAGTGTTTCATATCTTAAAACAGAATATGCTATACACCACTGATCTCGACATCAACAAAAGCACACATCTTATCATTAAATCTTCGCAAAGGGTAATTAGAATGGACCACTTTAACAATGACTTCTGGGCTTGTCATTTTAATTAGAGAAAAATTAAGATTCCTTTGTGGGATTTATTCACAGTCGTCGAGAGATATTTTGTTCAAATCAACTACTTACTGCTTGAATTAGTGTGGGATAGCATTATCTAGTCCCTTTTTGATGTAGGTTGATAATATTTGTTTTGAAAAGCAAAAGATTTATTTTTTGCTTTTAGAATACCTTTAGATAAGATTTTAATATTGTTTTGCTGAAGCCCCTTTTTCTAATATTTTGGAAATTATTAACTGTCCCGAGAATCATTTCGTAATAGTAATAGATAGATTTGAGTTTTAGTAATTCAGGTTGATACTGATCAGTGGTGTAACTACAACTTGCGATAAATTCTCAGGAAACTTTTTTTCTAAATTATGTGAAGGTTTGATTTAAATCAGTATTTGATATTTAATATTTTATTGGCTGCATTAACTTGTTTTAAACTTTCAGCAACAAATTTGAATGATAACATTATTCGATTCGATTTGTAAAGATTTTAAGATTCAACTGTTTAATTACGTATGAATGCGCCTGTCAACGTTCTTAATATGTTAATAGATCTAACTTCAACAGGTAATTTCGAAACCACGTGACGTTGAATGTTAACGTTATTTTTTTATGTGACAACCTAAACCTCGTTAAATGAGTAACATTGGTTAAAGCCAATTTCTGTCTTTTTTGAACTGGATAGTCTAAAAAACAGTCTGCCAAATATTTTCAGTTTTAGTTTAATTTTTTTATTGTTTTTCAACTTACGTTAACAATCGTTACTCCGTTCCTGAAATCTAATTTTACAAAACAAAAAAACGAAACTAGTTTAAAGAAGGTGTTGCACAAGTACTTGATACAGTTTTTCGCATAGTTAGTATCTTTGCAAGAATTAGTGTGTGCAATATGCTTGTCACGTCTTGTTACTTTATTGTATCACGCAATCAATGGAATAAACAATAATATCAGTATTCCCTGCTGACGGTGGTGTTTCGTTTAGAATTTTATTATTTAGAAGTTACTGTTAGAATTCTGCCATGATCTTCTTTTTGGATTGTCATCTAAATAAACGCTCTTTCATCGATTGTCTTTTTAATATAGAATCGTCGTAGAGTACCATAGTTTCACCTCTTAACAATAATAATAACTTTTTTTTTACCTTACTACGCAGATGGATAAAAACTCAGGAAATGTTTGATTTTCTATCTCTTCAGAACTGCCGAAAGAAGTTTCGGCAACTACTTTAATCATTCATATCAAGGTATCTATGTAAGTTTCGTAAGATTATAGTTTTCAAAAAAGTACGTCTTCTTGCTAATTTTCTTTATCTTAACCTTTCGTCTTCTAAAAATGCCATTTTTTCGATATTGATGTTTTCCACAGTTCTTCATTGTTGAAGTTCTTCTTCAAGGTATTCATTTCCTAAACAAAATTGTTTTGCCCAACTTTTTATGGAAGAGAAAAAACCACTGTGTAAAGCATAAACCTTCGAGAAGCTTTATTCCTTTTTGGTTGAGAATTTTATCACAGCTACATATTTATTTTTAATCATTTTTGACGTTTGCTCTGATTACCTACGATTATTAATAAATTAATAGATCTGAGTATTACTGAATGGAAAATAGGAGTAATAAAATTTAAACGTCAGCTTCGTAAAGGATTGACAAATAAAGCAATAATAGCAGAAGAGGTCGCGTTTTGTTTAAAGTGGTCAGACCGGAAATTTTTGGATCTTTTTGGGATACAGCCCTTCAGGATGTCAGTGTGGTACTTGGTCAAGTTATAAATTAAAAAGCCTATCGTATTGAAGATAAATTCTTGTGTACCCGTCGACATTATACCTTCTGGGGCAAAATTAAAATCCAATAAGGAAACGCTATTTTCCTTTAAACTTCAAAAATGTTTTACTCTACGTGCATTCTAAACTGAATGTCTTCATCAAGGGTTTTGAAAGCTAGACTCCTCAGAATAAAGGCAGGAGATCTGATAGACGTGAGGGATACATTTATATTCACCATTCAGTTTACTACGAAAGTTGAAAATAACTTCTTTCCACTTTTCGACGTCGTCTATGCAAAAGTAGTTTTTTAATTTGATGTACTACAAGAAGCTCATCCGTAATAAATCACATGTATCGTATTTTATTTTAAGTTTTCGTTTTCATTCATTTTAACTTCATTTATTTAATACTATCTGTAACCATAGAGACGGGTTTTCATTTTAATCTCATTTATTTATATAAATTGACATTTTTTCACTTTGACATACTATCTGTAACCCTGGAGATGTGGTTGCTATGTACTATCTGTTACCATAGCGACGGTTGATATCGCTTTACCATAGATACAGACAGTCTCTTTAATATATAGTATAGATATAGACAGTATAGATAGTAGAGATAGTATAGATAGTGTAGATAGTGTAGATAGTATAGATAGTATAGATAGTATATATAGTATAGATAGTATGGATAGTATAGATAGCATAAATAGCATAGATAGTCTAGATAGCATAGATAGTATAGATAACATAGATAGTATAGATAGCACAGATAGCATAGATAGTATAGATAGCGTAGATAGCATTGATAGAATAGATAGCATAGATAGCATAGATAGCATAGATAGTATAGATAGTATAGATAGCACAGATAGAATAGATAGCATAGATAGTATAGATAGCATAGATAGCATTGATAGAATAGATAGCATAGTTAGCATAGATAGTAGAGATAAATCTACATACACAGATAATTATCAACATACCAACTGGCATATACGTCGAACGGTTTTTGTTTTACAATCCAACATTCAATGCAAGTTACAGCATGTTTGAAGCAATCTTTATTATTAAAAAAGACGTCAACAGGGTTGTCTTAGGTTAGTTTTTAAGCCCATATGTAAGATCTTTTAATTTTTGGGCTCTTTTTACATTTATCATTGCTGTTTAAACCTGTAAAGAGTGTACCGTGTGTATACATATAGAGAAGGAACTGGTGGTTCGATAAGCCAAAGCACTGCTGTACAAAACCTAATAGATAACAAAAAATCAGATTTTATACCTGTCTGCAGTTGTAGAGCATGAACATGCCACAGTACTCTTTTTTAATTAATTAAGAGAATAGTGAAAATCTAAATATCCTACAATATGGAATGAAAGTTTTGTTCTCTAAGGAACAATGAAAATAATAAATGTTATGGATAGCCAAAACATACGCATTATTATCACATCAAATGAGTCTCAGTATGTCCAAGTTAACTCTCGACAAAATGGAAGAAGCCTGTAATTAGCTCCTTTGCAAATCAAATGCGTATTGCTTTGTTTGTCTTGGAAAGAGATAGGCTGTACTGTCACAATTCTATAACTAGATCCTTAGAGCAAACTTACTTCAGTTACTACTATTGCCTTTTAAAAGCCTCTAATACAAAACAATCTACTATCTACTAATCAATAGAAATAATTTTCATAAAATGGCTAGTATGTTGGGATACTTATGATGATAGAAACACTTAAATTCTAAAATACAAGAAAATTGGTCGTTTATATCTATTAGTAAATTGAGTAAATATATTAAGGCAGCTATTACAAAATGGGTTTTGGAATTTGTAGTTATATTAGGAAATTCATAATAAAATTTGTAGTTTTGTAAACATATGCGTTCGCCTTTGCTTTTCACAAGAATATTTCGTAAAAGTTTTGCTTCCAAATACATTAGTGTTTATATCCAGTGTATATTAACTATCAATATAAATTGCAAAGAAATTGATAGTCAGTCTTACAATTAAATATAATCTGCATATTATTGTTTTGTTTTTCAAAATAAGTGCTTTTTAAAGAACGGACTTGCTCCCATACGTCATTAAATGACATGGGTAAAAAAACTTTTTAAACTGACGAAAACAACTAAGAAAAAATAAATTCATTCCAAAATTACAGTAAGAACAAATGGATAAACAAACAGACATGGACAAAACAATCGAATAAATTAGCACTTACTGCTTTTTAAAAAGAGGAAATGTTATAATCTGATTGGAAGGAATTTATTCTCCTCAAACTGTTAAAGTAGAATTCTGAGATCATTTGATAATTGATAAAAAATAAGTAATATATAAATTAATTAATAAATTATTAACTCATTAATTAACGTTTAGACATTTTTCGTTTCTATACTTGTATAACTGCTAACAATTCTGTATTATTCCTCTAGCGTTTTCGTATCAACAGCAAAACTTGTTCCAACTAAACAATAGTTGTACGGCAAATACTCGTTAGAAGTTAATTATTTTCCCCGGTATCATAGGAGACTAAATTTCAAGTGGTTTTGTTCCTTTAGTTTAACTAGCTACTCTCATTATCTGCTCTACCAACCGCACAAAAAGATTGCATACAGAGATAACTGGGGTTCATTCTTAGTTATAGCCTAAACCTAATTAGTGAATAACCTAAAGAAGCCTCGAATTTATACAAGTAAAAGTTCCACTGTGTCCGCTTTGCCCGCCGGAAATGCGTCTTCAGTTAACACAGAAGTTCATTTTCAGTCTCCCGGTGGAATCAAATGAAACTTGCTGGGACAAACCACAAACGTAAGAATATTGCTGACTGCCGGACAAAGCCTCAAAAGGGAAGTCTCACCACAGCAGTTTGGTCTCTCCGGAAAAGCAAACGTTTCTAAACTTTGCCCCGAAAGCGAAACTCAAATTTATTGTTGGTAAAATGCTCGTGTGTAAGATTAACTGAGTTAATTTTGTTGGAACTGTTAAAACTCTAAATATAAGTGATCATCCATTTGGGAGATATTCTAAACGAGCAATCTTCTTTTCTAGAACTGTTAATGTGAAAAATTCAATTTTTGTATAGTAATCTTCCCTAGACGTGTAATTGCTGCTAGGTTTATATTTGCAGTATAAAAATATTTCACTTTTTAGAAACTTGTCTATGTTTAAAATTTACTTTTATCTTAGATTCGTGTATTCAAAATATAGCTTTGAATAAGTAATTTGTATAGTATCGAAATTTGTTTAATGTCTTTTAACAATCTTGAAATCAGAAGGAAATAGTTTCGACTCCTCTCAACGAAAATCATATTGCGTTAGTTTACGAAAGTTCAATTTATTTACCTCACTAATTGACTAAATTGACTAGTTTACTCTACCTAATAGAATAATACATTAGATATACATCAGATGTTTGTTTAAATCATCTAATTAACCTAAATACAGTACGTAGCTTAATAATACAAGCGTAGATATTCCTGAAAATTAGACGTTCTGGATTTTACAAAATCCATAATTAAAGGCGATTAGAGAGACTGGAAAAGCAAAGGTGCGCATTAAAGCTAATAAAATTTGTAGGTAACAGTAAACAAAGTTATACAATAAAATTACTATCTGAATCTAACAAAACTCGTTAATAAATTACAAAATAATTTAAAAACTAATCGGATTTGTTTTGATTATACATGCGTTACAAAATGTTTAGTCTAATCAATTATTTTATTTCACGAATCATATGTAGATCCCAGTGTTATAACTTTTTATAATTATTTTAGCAAGTATATAAACACGAGCTATTATTTACGCAATTATAATGTGTTATCAGTTGCCATTGTCCTGAAAAAAGTGCATTTTTTAATATACTTTAGAAATCGCAAAAATTGTTCATTTACTGGTTTTACGGTTCAGCAGTTTTTTTTTTGTGGAAAAATCTAAAGATAAACATCATCTACATATTGCTTTACTGCATAGTATGTATATTAAGCTTCTTTGACAAATTTCACATAATGCCGCTTTAGCAAAAAGCCTCATGAACATCTAGGGTGATCTTATGTAGTATGGAAAGAAAGCAGTAACATGAGAACAGTCTTGGAAAACTTTCAGCATTGATTAGCACACTTTAAAAAAAACGTGTATTGCCATTGTTTTGGTGCTTGATAGATTACGCAAGTAGACTATAAAAGTAATAAGAAGATTTCAATTAAAATTTCGAATTGGAGAAAGTAGAGAAGGGAGAGAAAGTTGTAAGCATTTTGACACATACTTAAATGTTGGGGCCCAACTTGGAAGGAAGCAAAATGTAAGTATTTCATAACACTTTCTTTTAAATTCTATTGCTTTACTAGCATAACATGGCGTCAAGCTAATTACGCACTAGCAAAGTTCAAAAGTTGTTCGCTCCTGGTTTCTTCATATTTAAAAGCATAATGTAAAATGAGTTCCTCTTATCACTTTCGTGTGTGATTTTTTCCTCCTGCTAAGAATAACACTAACTTTGTGCTGACTATTTTTCCATATTTTTGCAAGGTTTAGTATACAGCATTTAGTAGATCGAATCAAAGTGCTGCGTGAAGTTAATAGTTAATTACCAAATTGTTATAGTATCCAGCCTCATAACAGATTAATCTCTTTCGACAATAAAGAAAAACCATGAAATTCTAATAATAATGGCATCTCCACCAACTTCATTGTAGTTACTTCAAAAAAATAAGATCCATGCTCTGCGGAGTTTACAAAGCTGTAACTGGCTTTGAACCTACCTTGTAGTATTTTCACCTTAATTTCTTGTAAATAAGCCCTAAGCACTTTCATATCTGCATGATATATTGAATCATCAAACAAATCTGCAAAAAATAATAAAATGAAAGAAATGTGAATGTAAAGAACTAAAAGAATATTGGTTCATTTGAGTTAAATATTTTAAACGCTATGTCTAGCCCCCCGGTACCAGTAACCAGTTTTATTCCTGTATTTGCATTTATCCCTGTAAAAAATGGTTTACAATACACGTCTCACATAACCTCAGACTCGATTCTGGTATTTGACGCTTGGAATTGCTCTAATTGTAAATAACGCTATACTCTAACAGTTATACAGCGTTCATGATGCTTATGGGTCGTATATGGCCGTGGAAAAATGACAGTTTGAGTATTGTAAACGGGACGGTTTATCTATTAACTCGGCTTGTAAAATCTTACCGACGCTTAATGTACTTTAAAGTTATGATTTTATGATAGTTTGACCTCACGCTGTTGCCTTTTTTTTGTAAATCTGTAAATTGATTACGCTAAACGATTGTTTTAAGAAAATTGCTTTAAGGATAAAGACGGTGATAATCTGTTATAGTAGAAAACTCTCCTTATTACATAAGAAATGTATGTGTAATTATGACTACTTTCAGATGCTGGAAACTTAAATGATATTTTCTGAGTAATTGCGAGTGTGGAGACTAGTGAGAATTGAAGATTTCTTGCTTTGTATTGCTTTAAGAGTACAACTATAAAAATAATTTTAAAGAATTTTTACTTATAATGTATTATTTACATTTGCTCAACAATAACGGTAACATATACAGGGTGAGTTTTTTCCGATGTTTAATATGGGGATCTCGGAAACTAGCGCAGGTGGAGAGACGATTAAATGGGGAAAGAATTGCAGTTTTGCGAGCTGAATTTAATGAGCTTTTTGTTTTTTGGAAAAAACGCATGGCTAACTAGATATCTCACAAAAATAATTTTTTTGTTATTCTGTTTGGTGCCTATAGCTCTGTTATTATTGACTTTAGAATAAAAATTTTAATAACTAACTTGAATTTTATTATTAGACGCGATGCGCGCATCTATCAATTGTTTCCAAAGCGTACTACTTGAACAGTTCGAAAATGAAAGAAAAACAAGGCCATAATTTATTTATTTATAAAACTAACTGTGTCAAATGATATATCGTTAGAATCGTTGAAATAGGACTTTTTTATAAAGTCATGGCCGACTATGGTTTCCATTAGAAAAAACACAAGCTTGTGCCATAACTCGAAAATTACAGCTTAAATAACAACTTCGGTTACACTGTATTATTAAGCACATAATTACCTACAACTTTTTCCTTTACACATTTTTTCTAAAGTCAATAATAACAGAGCTATAGGCACCAAACAGAATAACAAAAAAATTATTTTTTGCTTTGTTCATTTACCTTAATACTTTACTTACTTCAGTTACGTTGTTTTGGTACTACTTTATTTATATCCTAATTTCTTTTATTGTTTCTTAATTTATCGTTTGTTTATTAGTTTCTCAGAAATATTTTTATTTAACTTCAGCGGAATAAACATTTCACATCAAAATAATTATGTTTATAATTTCTAAATTAAAAGAAAAATTTTAATAACTAGCTTAAATTTTATTATTAAACGCGATGCACATCTATCAATTGTTTCCATAGCGTACTACTTGAACAGTTCTAAAATGAAAAGAAAAAAAGGCTATAATTTATTTATTTATAAAAATAACTATATCAAGTGGTATATCGTTAGAATCGTTGAAAAGGGGCCTTTTCTATAAAGTCATGGCCGACTATGGTTTTCATTAGAAAAAACTAAAGCTTGTGTCATAACTCAAAAATTATAACATAAATAAAAACTTCGGTTAGACTGTATTAGTAAGCACATAATTACCTACAACCTTTTCTTTATACATTTTTTCTAAAGTCAGTAATATCAGAGCTGTAGGCACTGAACAAAATAACAAAAAAACTATTTTTGCGAGATATCTAGTTAGCCATGCATTTTTTCTAAAAAACAAGAAGCTCATTAAATTAAGTTCGTAAAACTGCAATTCTTTTCCAATTTAATCGTCTCTCTATCTCCGCTAGTTTTCGAGATCCCCATACTAAACATCGAAAAAAACTCACCCTGTATATGCATCATGTTCATAAAAATACGGTTTCTACCAAATAGGCAACTTTCAAGAATAAAATGTAACCACAATTAATTCTTGAAGAATTAATGAAACTTAAGTTTGCTGATGTGTTTGGGCGCTGACAGTCAAAGCTGTGGTTCTGCAAGTGGTCCACTGATTAGAATGTTACGCAGTAGGATGTCTCTAGTACCGTTCCTTTGTTAAATAATTAAGAACTCTGGCTATACCAAGCCTCGATCCTGCTGTAAAAACTTCCTTCAAGGATACCAACACCTGCACATTTTCTTGGATTTCATTGCAAGTAGTAAAGACCGCTGATGATCATATATTTGTTGTACAAAGTTTTTTCCACAAGATGATTGTGGTGATATTACACAAAACTTTTGATTCCAAATAGGTGTAAGCTCTCAATCCACTTCCATTAGTTCGTGAGATGAGTCTACCTCTGAATCATCCAAAGAAGATTCAGAGTCAGATTCTGCAAGCGAAATAATAAAAGGAGAAATATTTTCAAACGAAACATTCCCCATATGGTTTTTTCAGTAAGACGAAATAAGATTTTCTCAGTGATCAAAGAAATTTTGCCACATGTCTGAAGAACATTTTGAAAGAGACTCAAGCCATAAATTTTGGACACGATTTCTAGAAGGTGTTCCAGAGTTTATGTGCTTGTTGTAATAATACTCCCATGTTATTTCAATAGGGTTATACTGACAATGGTACGGAGGCATACCAAAAACTTCATATCCTTTCTCTTTCAGCAGTTTATCAGTTACGTACGTCTTTTTATCGTCCGATTGAGAAGATTTTATTAAATCCCATAATTAATATTTGGAAAATTTTGAATCAAATTTGACATTGTGGTTAGTCAATCATTCCTGCATTTGGCTTTTCTTGGAGGAAAACGTTAGAAGTTTGTCCATCTGCACCGAATGGTAAGCAGCATTGTCTACAACAATTACACTTTTTCCCCCAAGCTTATCCAAAACAAGAATGGGCTGATTAACTACCCAATTTTAAAAAATATCCCGTCATAGTCTCGTGATAATCCCGATCGTTATTTTAAGAATTTAAAGAAAATCGCACCCTTCCAAGAACCCGCTTCTATATCCCGCATGCAAAATGGTGAAACGTTTCCCTTCATTTTTAAATTTAGCTGGGTTACTCTTAATATCCGAGTCGTGTACGCAACGTCGAATCACGGATCTACTTTGATAAATTCATGTTTTATCTAGGAACACGAATCGGATATTTTCATTGGAACTTAGATACTGTAAAATTTTTCCAAGAAAAGTAATTTTGGCTGCAACATGCTTTTGTTCACAAAAGATTTTGCGACCGTTAACTGATTTATATTTGTAACCCATAGAGTTCAAAATCTTATACAAAGTTGTCCTCCCTACCTTAAATTCATAATTTGCTTTTACTTTAGCCAAAAGATCATTCAAAGAAAAATATTGATTTTGAGGGTTGTGTTGCCAAATTAGTTGTTGCAAATCTTTCTTAAAAAAATGATTCCAAAACAAATTATTTTTGTGTCGTTTGCCAGATACCGAAGATTTCAACTCGTCTGGTCTCTACCGCACAATCACTTCAAATTTAAAACGCCCAACCTACAAAACAAGATTTTCAGCTTTCGTAAATTCAAGTAAATCGTTTAATGTATTTTAAAATTTGATTAATTCTTCTAAAATGTTTGAGAGTTCTTATAATTTGCAGTTTTGTGTTTTCTTTGGCATTATAAATTATTACAATTGACATTAATAAATGGGCAATATAAGGAAAAATTAATTTCTTTTTAACAAAGCAAACGTTTATGCAAAATTTTTGATGGTGCAACGGCGCCAAATCAGCCGCAGGACGCAGGTACAACAATTTTTTTAAAAAAAGAAAACACTTCTAACCAAACAAAATGAAAACATGGCCTATTGCGACCCATAACGTGGTGAACGGTGTATATCTGGTATTAGATTTTAGAACGAAATTAATGTTTATTTTATAAAATGATTTTTTGTATGTACGAACATTGTTTTATAAACAAAAAATAAAGAAAACGGATATAATTTTATTAGTATTATTATACCATCCACCGGCTGTATCAAAATCCACGTCCACGCATACGCAATCTTCGATATGATTTTTACGTTATGATATATAAACTTATTTAGTGACTTATTTATTTGTTTAATGTTTAGGAAGTGTTAACAAGAACTAACAGTTTATTACAAATATTTTAACATAAACACAGCAAAAATTAAAATTAACAGAATTAAACAAAATTAACTTTATAAGTGCTTAGGTACGTACCGATCGTTTATTCTACATCTATCCAAAAGATAACAGTGGAAGTCGATAGAGATATACGGTCGCAAGCAGGAGAAGTTTTCATTGTATTTCCGTTTACCAAGAATATATTGTGATTATGTATCTATTTCGTTTTGGATTACTCAAATATGTAGATTTGCAATAAAATGTATAATTAGGGAAAAAATAATAATAAAAGGAGTGTAAAAGTGATTACCATTATACGAGGTTTGTTTCAAAAATAAGATTCCCACATTTTTTCAGTTGCATAGCTTTGTTTATTTTACTTCAACAGTACATTTTTGGAAAGCTTGTTCTTTCCGCTATTTTTCTATTTATAAAAACTGAACTGAAATATTGAGAAAAGACATTGCAAATAGTTAGCGTCCTTCTCGGTAGCTGAGGTGCTATAAGCAAACCATCATGCTCCTTAAAAATGTTTGTAGTAGATCTGTCGCATCTGAAAACCGTGCAACTTTCATTAAACTGTTCTGAATCGTGCACGTCACTGGTAAGGAAAGTCTCAGTAAGACTCAATCGATGCTGTTGGACCACTGAAAATGTTTTTTGGTATAATATGTAATACATCGGTGGAAATAGTGAAAGATCCTTTTCTTAACTCTGAAGCAATACCTAAAGCCAACTCTTTGCTTAAGAGCGTCAAAAATTTTAAATTCATATCTTCAATTATTATTTGGTATGACATTTTACTCAAGATTAATACATTAAGCAAAATGATGCAAAGTCCAATCATGAATATTCAGACGTCTCTGGATTTCTTAAACAACATCCAATGGATGTCCATTGGGCGTCTAAATTTCTGCGGATGGATGTCCAGTAGATGTCCGTTTGTCACAACTTTGGACATCCTACGGACGTCCGTTACTGGACGTAATTTGTACATTTTTTTGTACGTAATTTGGATATAATTCGGATACTTTTTGGACATAATTCGGACGATTCTTGGACATACATAATTTGGACGATGTTTGGACATAATCTGGACGACCTTTGGGCATAATTTGGACGGTTTTGGATGCCAAATGGATGCTCAGTAGACGTCCACCAACGATCGTCCAGTGGACATCCAAACACGGACGCCCAGTGGATGTCCAATTTACGTCCATGGACGTCGCGACGAAATTTGGATGACAAATGGACGTCCATTGGACGTCCGGTGCTGTGTGGATTAGAGTATACGAAAAAGTGTAAAACCCAATTTCTTTTTCTACGAACATGTTGACGAACCTATTGTAAACCCTAAACAAAATTTTTAAATTAATTTTTTTTCTTAAAATAATTGAATAAACATTGATGTCTTTAAATGAAAGATTCGAACTACATACTTTTACATTTCAATAACAATTTTGGCTTTTTAAATAAATTTTTTAATTTATCTGAAGAAGATCTGTTAAAAAATTGTAAAGATTTACATACGGAAAATAAATCAGACACACTTTTGTCATTGCATTGTGTATACAGGGTGTATTATTTCAGGTAGAGAATATCAACGCTACTAGATTTTGCATCAAAAACTATGCAAGAAACTCTAGTACCAATTTGTGGTTAACTCTTTGGTTGTGGAAATATTAATCGTGTATTTTTTTATAATTTGCTTATGGTTGCCCAAAATTATTAAATAAAAGTAACCACCCATAGTTTAGGCACCAGAAAACACAAATCAATCATATTTTTCTCCTATTTACCAGCAATTTTCTTTAAAATGGCTTTTACATTATGCAATTGCTTTGATTGCTTGTTTGTAGAAGATATTGCAATACTGTATTTACCCGGAAACATTAATAATAACGACCTGCAAAAATGTTAATAAATTTATGGGTTATGACCTATTCTTGCTCTATTTACAATTTTCATACAGCGTTGCAAATTCTAAATAACCTTTATTTTAAAAAAATTAAGACGAACATTTTTATAACATATTATGCTCAATTTTTCAAGGAGAATCAAGTGGTTCTAATATTCTCCACCTGAAATAATACATCCTGTATATCATTTTATTATATGATGAAAATTCTAAAATTTCCGGGGGCGCTAAATTTGAAGGCTGCACCCGGGCGGCTTTGTACTTCACAGGGGCCCTTGCAGTAGACCATGAGTATTTTGTGGTAGTAACAACAAACACCCATGATAATAAAGATCGCAATATAAAAACTGTAAATGCGCTTGTAATTTGATTAGATCGTTTGAGGACTTGATGTTAAAATACGAGATCGTTGATCTTAGCATAATAAACATTTGACCATTTCTTATCCAGAGTGTAAATTTTCCGTTTTTGCTTTATCACGAACGCTTTTAAAGAGTAGCTTATTACTTATTACTTAACGTGTGATGTTCGAAAATAAAAATGAAATCTCCAAGATTTAAAATCTTGATGCCAATGTTACTTCGATAATTTTCTAAAAACTTTTTTTTGCCTCACATTTTTTGTCAAGCTTGTCCTTCTAACTCCTCAGCCTTATGTCTTACAGAAAAGTTGTCAGGCAGAAACTTGTAGAGCATTCAGTCCTCTTTAGAAATATGTAATAGTTACTAATTTATTTTTTACAGGTCAGAGGTTACGGCAATTTGAAGTTTTTTGATACATTTCTCGATTTTCAAGAAAAGTCAATGAATGCCCAAAAGGGGGTTGTAGAGAAGTTCTTCTCTTGAGGAATATGTTGTGGGTAGTAAGGAGGCAAAGATACTAAAAGTTCCGGCCCCCAGCCCTGCTGCCTTGGGAGGGGTGGCGGAAAGGTCCCTTTTGTCGGTGTTTCGCTTATAACTAGGAAATGGTGCGTCGTACGGTGAAACGTGTTCCTTACGAAATACAAGATAATTAAATTTTCTAGAAGAATGTTTATATTCATTTTCTTTCTATGTATTATAGTTTGCGTGATATTCGCCAGCGTAAATCGATAATTTTTGAAAAACTTTACTTGGCTCAGATTTTTTGTCGAAATTGCCCCTCTAACTCGTCAGCCTTATGTTTTCGAAAAAGTCCTCAGACAGGGAGTTGTAGAGCATTATATTTCCTTAAAAAATATGTATATTTACTAATTTATCTTCTACAGGTCAGAAGTTGCAGCAATTTGAAATTGTCGGATAAATTTCGTGATTTCTCAAGAAAGCTATACTTTCGTTTTTATCGTTATTTATGTATTAAAAAACTGGAATTTAAAAAAATCTTACCTATCCTTGGCAAATTCCAGTTTTTTAATACATATCTGACTTGTAGGTAAAGCTCGAGGTTTCACAACCAAACCTTTTACTTAGCAACGTCCAAACGGATCGAGTTAGAGAGAGCAAGTGTCAATGCAATTACTTTATCAGAACTAATCAGGCTGGCCTAATATAGGTTTACAATTGAACTACGTAGTTCTTAAAGACATGGTATTGTGACACAAACAAGATTACATCCAGTACATAATGATATTTTCCTCAAAAATGTATTGAAATAGCTTTTGACATAGTACACATAGACCACCCTGTACTTTTCCGGAAAAATTCCTTAGTTTGTAGCAAAACGTCAAATTTCAGCTCTGTTTTTTATTGAGATGGATACATTTTATGTACAATATAATAACTTTGATTTTGCTGTAATTGTTGCAATCTACTTTAAAGAGGTACAGGACGTACAGTCAATTTAAAAAGTTTACTCCACGGTAGGTATCTGTAATTAGTATGCACTATGGAAAGGATAAACTTTTTTCGGGATTGTACTTTTAAAAATTAATATTTCATTTTGTGATTAAATGACTTTCGGTTTGTTGAAATTATTCTTTTATGTATGTAATTATCAAATCATTACAAAATGGTTATAATTACTATTAAATTTACATGAAATAATTAATTTTTTATTATTAAATATTTTTTTAAAAATAATAAAAAATTCGGCAGCGTAGCAATGTTAACCGTGTTTGCGTATGCGTCCACGGTATTATAATTGTGAAATTTATTTAACAAGATTCTTGAAAGCAATAAAAAATAAACGACGAAAAAAACGTTATTTTTGGAAAGGTAAACAAGACACTGAAAAAATTTATAACCAAAAAGAAAGTTTGAATGTCTAACTCAAAAAAAATTATCACCAACCAATTGAATTATTTGAGAAATTTAAAAACTACAATTTTATAAAACGTTTAATTATTTTTGCAATATTAAAACAATTGGGCAATAATTTATTTATTACGAATTATTATTTAATTTTGTTATGTCTTATAATATATAATAAAAGTTTTTTAAAAACTTTAACATTTATTTTTTTAAATACGATCTCCTTGAATTTTGAATTTCCCTCTCAATCCGCCCTTGAGGCGTTGTCGTCAACATAACACACATTAACTATGGCTGACTGCTTTTTAAAAGATAATGTTTTTTAAAGTTAATTATTTTTATAAATAAGAATCCTTGACATAATTTTTTTTTCAATAATTTTGAAAAATTTTTTTTATGCACATGTTTTTCAGAGCAGTGTCACCATTTTTTCATACCTAACAGTAGTGATATATAGGCATGCGTGGGGTCTGACATGCTGTTATAATGTTAAATTGTCTATTTTTAATATGTTTTTGTAAAAACTATGAACCCTAGGTCGCTAAAATTTTCAGACAACAAATATGATAAATATTTTTATTGATGCTCAGAATTTTATGATATTTTCATCATTTTCACTAAGGTCCTATACCTCCTTAAGTATACGTCTCATTACAAAAATGTCTGACTGTGGGTGTTTTTATGTTCTGTGTCAAGTTACCTAAGTCCTTTTCTTTTGTTATTTTCTGATATTTTAAAATGCGAGAGAGATATTGAGTTTTCAAGGAATTTGATTATTTTCCTTTTCAGTGAATACCTAGTAATGGGTGGAATCTTTCTAAAAAACAAAAACACGGATAAATTGATTTGAAAACAAGGCAGCTTTTCTCTAATATTATTTAACTTACTTTGTCTGTCTTGCTGCTCACGATGTCTTTTTAGTGTACCAGGAATGTAACAGACGAAAGAAAAAACTATCTTTGAGCTTTTCTCTTTTTTTATTAAATTACTTTCATCCTGACATTACATGTTACACACCCACCTTTTTAGGATATTTTCAGGAATAAAACTCAGAGGACAATATTTTTAAAGTAAAATTTACTTTCGTTTTAAATAAAAAATTGCTACTAATTTGTTTTTATAAAAATATCAAATATTCGGTGCAAATTTAAAAAACTAGAAAAATAAAAATTTTATACTTTCTTCCTTCTTTATTTTTTGTATCTTTGTTGTGTAAAATCTTTAAGAGTCGTTTTTTATTAATCATTTTCTTTCATTTTCGCGCAACCCGGTTTTCCTCGGTTAACACAAATAAGAAGGTTTCTATTGTATACCGTAAACATACAACACTTCTACTTTTATCAAGTTTGGTTTTTGTTTGGCGGGATTCCTCTTAGAGTTTTGTTCAAGTAAGCTCCTAACACAACGAATTTATGTCTACAGAAAATCCTGTTTTCGCTTGGTTTTATCGTTTGATGCGTTATATGTAATATAACTTCGAGGAAATTTTTTAAGAAAATATACTAAACTAAAATTTATTGTTTGCATTAGTTAAATTTCCCTATAAAACACAAAGGTTTATAGTCGAAGCTTTCTATACTGCATGGTAAACGTAAATGCTTTAAAACTTTCATAATAAATGTTACCTACCGGTTATATTACGCAAAACATTTAAGCGGAAATGCATAAATATGACAGGTAAATGTCTAGAAAGTAATTGCTAGTTTATCCATGACAGGTAAATATGAGTGTCAGAACTTACGTAAAGAGGGGTTTGAGTGTTAAAGTACCAACATCTATTTTCGTAAACTACCACAATACGAATGAGATTAAGATAAAAGAGAAAATTTAAGGTATATATTACGCTTAACCTGATTTTAAGCTTGTATGTTAAAATAATGATATTTTATTATTTAAAAGGTTTTTCTTAAAAAAAATCTTGAACATCAAGATTTTTGCAGCAATTGCTTGAAATTAAATGAGTAAAACTTGCAAGCCAAACTAGTTATAAAAGTATAACTATGTTACATACAAATTACAATTTAGTTTCCAGATTGTTGGCAGTGGCTCATAGTTTACGTTAAACATATCGTTGACTGGCAGCAGCGTTTTATTACTAGTATGTCAACAACATATCACAATACTGTTCAACAAAGTACCACTTGCAACTTGAATAATAATAAACAAAGTTCCGCTCCAATTACTGTCGATGGCAGTCGAAAAGGTAAGAAAGTAAAGTGGATACTATGAGTCACTGTCTGCTATTTAAGATTTACATGTATAAACTGCAAATTTAATTTATCTTATAGAATTTTATTTGGTTAATGAAAAAGATTCTATTTTATAATCTAGCATTTCTTACAAATTATAATAGTTATATTATTACCTATAATACTTTAAAAACAGTTGTGTATTGATATTAAATAGGTAATGTACTATGAAAGCTAAAACTTTATTTGTATTTACTCAGCTTTTTTTGTTTCAGGTGAGTCACAATGGTAAACTCAAGTAGTCCCAAACGTTAGCAGTAAGTAATACTTTGTATCAACTAGAACCGATTTTATTCTGTATCAGACAGTATAACATCTTAATTTAAAAAAAAATCTAGTCAATATAAAATGAAAAAGAAATTAAACTTTAACATTTATAGCTTTGAATACCCGCAGTTCCGTTTAGCACTAACCAGTAACCACATACACAAAACATCACTGAACAAAACGAAATTTCAACCACCCGCCCTACTAAATGATTACGACCAGTTATAAACGGCGAGGGTTGTACTTTATTGTTGTCCGTTTGTATCCCTATCTAACAGAAAATGCAGAAAGGAAAACCACTTTAGGGTCTCAAATATGAGATACGTGAGTATGAAAGAAATTGCAATTGCCGTAATAAAGTGAAATTAATTTTTTTTCTAACATAAACCTTAAAATAGATTGAATCAGTCATTGTCCTATAATAAACTACCACTCTTTGTACATTGTTGTACGTTGTTACTTTATCTGCTTTCAAAAGTAAATCTTACAAGTTAGTGGGGTTATTTATTTTCGCAAGAGGTATTTAAATCCTTACATAGAATAATTTGATTCTACTAACTATACAGCAGTGCTATTAGTTAGCTACATAAATTGTTTCCTATCGCACAAAGCTAACTGTAAACTCTGCCAATTGAGCTACAAGAAACGTAATCAGATATACAAGATTATAAAAACTATTTTACTCGACGTTGCTAAAACTTTTCTTTCTCGTGGATAAGGTAAGTTTTTTACACCCCTTCCTGATTTCATAGTAGCTATTATTACAGCAAACCGGCCCGACCGTCTCGTAAAATCCAAAAGTTCTAAAAGCTAAACATTCAATTTGAAGCTCAGCTTTGGGCCACATATTGCACAATCAGAAACATTCAAATCTTAGTAAAGAACGCATAAATCGCACACCTTGTATATCTCTTTTATCAATTTTTTTCCAACAGAAACTTTATTATTCACAACCATTTTTTTTAACTTAATCTCTCTAGAGTAAAAAACAGATTTCTAATAAGAGCACATTTAGCCATTAACAGTGGGTGCATAACATGTGTGCAGAACCACAAAGCTAGTGTTATATGTACATTGTACATCACTAATAAGATTTTTTTTATCTGAAAAAAACAATGTGCATCTAGACCAGGTAAGGTTTACTTTTAAGTCGCCTCTAGGTTTTTAGGTTTATTAGAATCTTCGAACCTGTTTTGCAAGGCTGTACCTCGTATTGTTGAGGTCGTAAAACATTTGAGAATACTATTTAGGTGCCTACTTTCAAAATGTAGAACTTTAAGTTGATATCAATGATTATAAAAGCATAAGATCTCATACCACCTGCCATGGTTACATCGACAAAAGTAATTCTTGCTTATAGTACACACACACACTCTTGTAATACCATTATAAGAGTCAGCTTGTGTTGGGTTACCATGATCTTGCAATTTATTACATTAAACCTTCTTTTGAGCCTCTTCCGCAATGAAATATGCATGATACAAGTTTATTTTTTTAGATAAATGAATGATTATTAGATATTAGACATTATCGCAAGTTTTGTCAAAATTAATTTATTATTTATTTATATTGACCATAAAGAGTACCTTGTTCAAAATGTTCAGTTTAACATTTATAAGAGAAAATCAAAAATTGTAAAATTTCTACTTACCGCCCATGAGCATTTACGGTAGAAATGTCTGGCACACAAAAGAGTTAGTTGCATATACTTTATTCGCTTTCAAGTAAAATCAAGCTTTTAGAATTCTACAACCTGCAATTATTAGTTTTGAAACAGAACTGCTCTTTCATTTTCATCATGCAATTCGAGTGAAATCAAATTTTTTAAAACCATTTTTAAATTAAACTGCATGCTCAGTAATTGTTTTGTATTAACAAGGTTAAGTGTGCAAAAGGAAAACTTTTCTTAAGGTTGTAAAGTATGTTCAAACTAATTTGCCAACGCAAAAAAGAAAATCTTCCACGTTTCGTTAAATTTCAGCAAAGATTAGTTTTCGGATTTTTTAAATCGCATTGTAGAAAAAGGCATACTTCGTCTAGTTTTGTAAGGTAAAGATTATTGATATTCAAACTCGTTGAATGAACGGGAAAAAGAAGCCTAATGCCTGTTACGGATGGCGGAAGATGTTCAATCCCGTAGCTCAAGTCGAAGACGGGGGTGGTTCAAGCTAAACTTACCTTAACAAAAGAGAAAGAAAGCTTACACCCACAAAAACTTTTGACAAATCTAAAAGATGATCGAAGTCAAGGACGCTAGAAGCTGAAGGTCATAGGGAACCAACGGCCAGCTCACGTAGCTTCTCGTAGACTAACACCCAGTATATGGGTCCCTTACGGAACAACATCCTGTTTATGGGTGGCTGTAGAAAATATCACCCTGTATACAAATAGCTTTAAAACGTTTGCAATAAACAAATCACTTTTCACAGATAATTTTGAATCATAAACTTGTCGCTCTGAACTTTTTAATGTTAGACACTCAAAATCTTAACAAGGGGATCAATTTGATACTCCCTTCACTTACCAAAGCAATATAAATAATATGTTACAAACAAACTGGAACCCACTGGTCACGCTTATATGCCAGTTGCACAAACTAAAGATATAAGTTAAATAAAATATTGAATATTAAAGATTTTTCTGGTCCTCCTGGTGATTTGTTTGATTACTTACATTACCGAACATCAACACAATTATATAGAATAAACCCGTTTACAATTTACGTTTCAATAAAGCACCAAAATTAAACTTTACTATGGCTTATTATCTTCAAGAAAGATAAATTTTTAAAATAAATAATAAAGAGAAAATTAACATTAAAACATATGATAATAAAAAAATGACGAGAGAATTATGTTTTAAATATCCCACCCAGAAGGGGTAGAACCAAACTGTAAATAAAATAAAAACTCCTTAAATTAAAAGAAAAGTTACCATGCGCCAAATAAAAGAAAGTGAATTTCTAATTATAAACTGTAGTCAACTGGAATTTTGTTTTTCCCTTAATAACAAAACAAACAATTACTTTTAATATGGTTTGAAAGGCACAAAATATAAAGGGTTTTCCAATAAGAGGTGTTATTTTGATATTCAAAGA
>VTPC01091228.1:98914-114500 GCA_011009095.1 Ignelater luminosus | reverse complement strand
TAGCTACATAAATTGTTTCCTATCGCACAAAGCTAACTGTAAACTCTACCAATTGAGCTACAAGAAACGTAATCAGATATACAAAATTATAAAAACTATTTTACTCGACGTTGCTAAAACTTTTCTTTCTCGTAGGTAAAGTAAGTTTTTTACACCCCTTCCTGATTTTATAGTAGCTATTATTACAGCAAACCAGCCCGACCGTCTCGTAAAATCCAAAAGTTCTAAAAGTTAAACATTCAATTTGAAGCTCAGCTTTGGGCCACATATTGCACAATCAGAAACATTCAAATCTTGGTAAAGAACGCATAAATCGCACACCTTGTATAACTCTTTTTTCAATTCTTTCCCAACAGAAACTTTATTATTCACAACCATTTTTTTTTAATTTAATCTCTCTAGAGTAAAAAACAGATTTCTAATAAGAGCACATTTAGCCATTAACAGTGGGTGCATAACATGTTGTGCAGAACCACAAAGCTAGTGTTATATGTACATTGTACATCACTAATAAAATTTTTGTAATCTGAAAAAAACAATGTGCATCTAGACCAGGTAAGGTTTACTTTTAAGTCGCCTCTAGGTTTTTAGGTTTATTAAAATCTTCGAATCTGTTTTGCAAGGCTGTACCTTGTATTGTTGAGGTCGTAAAACATTCGAGAATACTATTCAGGTGCCTACTTTCAAAATGTAGAACTTTAAGTTGATATCAATGATTATAAAAGCATAAGATCTCATACCACCTGCCATGGTTACATCGACAAAAATAATTCTTGCTTATAGTACACACACACTCTTGTAATACCATTATAAGAGTCAGCTTGTGTTGGGTTACCATGATCTTGCAATTTATTACATTAAACCTTCTTTTGAGCCTCTTCCGCAATGAAATATGCATGATACAAGTTTATTTTTTTAGATAAATGAATGATTATTAGATATTAGACACTGTCGCAAGTTTTGTCAAAATTAATTAATTATTTATTTAGATTGACCATAAAGAGTACCTTAGATTGTTCAAAATGTTCAGTTTAACATTTATAAAAGAAAATAAAAAATTGTAGAATTTCTACTTACCGCCCATGGGCATTTACGGTAGAAATGTCTGGCACACAAAAGAGTTAGTTGCATATACTTTATTCGCTTTCAAGTAGAATCAAGCTTTTAGAATTCTACAACCTGCAATTATTAGTTTTGAAACAGAACTGCCCTTTCATTTTCATCATGCAATGCTCCGTTTTCGAGTAAAATCGAATTTTCCAAAACCATTTTTAAATTAAACTGCATGCTCAGTAATTGTTTTGTATTAACAAGGTTAAGTGTGCAAAAGGAAAACTTTTCTTAAGATTGTAAAGTATGTTCAAACTAATTTGCCAACGCAAAAAAGAAAATCTTCCACGTTTCGTTAAATTTCAGCAAAGATTAATTTTCGGATTTCTTAAATCGTATTGTAGAAAAAGGCATACTTCGTCTAGTTTTGTAAGGTGAAAATTATTAATATTCAAACTCGTTGAATGAACGGGAAAAAGCTGAAAAAGAAGCCTAAGGCCTGTTACGAATGGCGGAAGATGTTTAATCCCGTATCTCAAGTCGAAGACGGGGGTGGTTCAAGCTAAACTTACCTTAACAAAAAAGAAAGAAAGCTTACACTCACAAAAACTCTTGACAAATCCAAAAGATGATCGAAGTCAAGGGCGCTAGAAGCTGAAGGTCATTGGGAACCAACGGCCAGCTCACGTAGCTTCTCATAGACTAACACCCAGTATATGGGTCCCTTACGGAACAACACCCTGTTTATGGGTGGCTCTAGAAATTATCACCCTGTATACAGATAGCTTTAAAACGTTTGCAATAAACACTTCACTTTTCACAGATAATTTTGAATCATAAACTTGTCGCTCTGAACTTTTTAATGTTACACACTCATAATCTTAACAAGGGGATCAATTTGATACTCCCTTCACTTACCAAAGCAATATAAATAATATGTTACAAACAAACTGGAACCCACTGGTCACGCTTATATGCCAGTTGCACAAACTAAAGATATAAGTTAAATAAAATATTGAATAGTAAAGATTTTTCTGGTCCTCCTGGTGATTCGTTTGATTGCTTACATTATCGAATATCAACACAATTATATAGAATAAACCTCTTTACAATTTACGTTTCAATAAAGCACCAAAATTAAACTTTACTATGGCTTATTATCTTCAAGAAAGATAAATGTTTAAAATAAATAATAAAGAGAAAATTAATATTAAAACATGTGATAATAAAAAAATGACGAGAAAATTATGTTTTAAATATCCCACCCAGTAGGGGTAGAACCAAACTGTAAATAAAATAAAAACTCCTTAAATTAAAAGAAAAGTTACCATGCGCCAAATAAAAGAAAGTGAATTTCTAATTATAAACTGTAATCAACTGTAATTTTGTGTTTCCCTTAATAACAAAACAAACAATTATTTTTAATATGGTTTGAAAGGCGCAAAATATATTTTAAAGTTACTACTTTTACCTATGAACGTTCAGTATGCAGTCTAATTTATTATAAAAGCCGATGAAGATCTTGAACAAAAAAGGTTTTAATAAATCTTTCAAAAACGACAACAAGTAATATAAGTTAAGATAGATAGCTCTTACATTCTATTTCCCTGGGCTTTCTATTTATAAAAATTGCCATTGAAGGTTTATTGAGATGTCCTGGAACGTCAAAAAGATATTAGGAACCTAGAGTGCAAGCAGTGAATAATCCAGATTTGTTACGTAAAAGTCTCTATGACACTAACGAATCAAAGCATCTTTTAAAATTGTTCTTAACAAACTGAATCTAGGTTTTTAGTATCTACTACAACGTTTTTATTTATAAAAGACGGCACAAAACAGTATTTTCTCTCAACAGGGCAACAGTCACTCTTTTCACAAGATGTTATTCGAACGACAAACAGAAACAAAAAGGTAACGAAACTAAATGAGTTCAAATCGCAGACGTTGCGGCGGTTTTACTTTACTCAATCTCAGCACTATTAGACCGAATTCGGTGACGTCATCTTTTTAACACAAAACCACAAAACTGATAGGTTTAACCTGTCTGCTTACAAGCCGTCTGCCTCGCGAGATGACATTAAATCCCTTAATAGAAGCCTTCTCCCAGGATTTACACAAAATGCACTAAATTCAAACGAAAGAAACTTGTAGCAGCTTCATATGTTGTAAAGACACGCCTTCGTCTTATCATTCGGAAGGTAGCAAGAGAGTTCCATTGTTCACAAGTCTCGGCCCTGCGCTACTTTTACTTAACTCAACAAAGAAGCTAAAACACAGTCTCGATTAAACTGAGACAAAAAAGAAAGCACAGACAGCCTTGTAATAAATGGAAATTTCCCATCCGTCACAGTTTCAATGTAAATCTGGCTTACTCAAGAACGTGGGAATCATAAAAGTGCAGGCTAGATTTTTACATATACAAAGTAACAATTTATAAACACGTCTAGGCGTCGAAAGGGCAATTAAAACTGGAATAAAACACGTTTACGGGCCCAATGAGTCTCGACAGAAATTTATCGACTATTAAAATAAACAATTTGATAAATATCTCTATACAAAAAGAATAATTAATTATTATGAACCAAGAAAAAAACATCTGAACAAAATTAAAGACAGAGACCGGATAAGTATGCATTATTTTAAAATGACATTACGGATGTTAAAATCAATATTGAACTTTCAGTTATTCTTTTATTTGTTGTTGAAAGTTCCTGTACTGTGTTGGTCCCAATACCAATAATAGAAATAATGATAGAATCATCGTATTTAACATAATTGATTTTCATTTTAAATTTCTTTATATGTTCAGTGGAGCTTCAAAGAGTTATCAGATACAAGCTACTTGCGTCTTTGTCAAATTATATTTACGTTTTGACACCTCCTTTTTATTAAAAGTTCCAATAATATAATCTAAAGCTTCACCAAGAGTAGCACTTTATTTCTAAAAAAATTTGTTAGGGAATACAAGTAGCGACAGGAAGTTAAGAAAAAGAAAGATAAATTACGATAGTAATTAAGATAGCAGTAGCTTTAATAGCAGACTTGATATTTTCGTCTAGCTTTACTGCTCAAGGATATTCTAAACTGTATGAAAACCAAACCCAGAACAGTTTGAATATTTACCAATATCTAATGTTATTGAGTTCGAGAAAACATGTAAATAAAGAATTTTTTAATAGCTTTAACTATGGAACAAAAATCAAAACTATTTTATAATGGATGGAAACAACCTTGACATGAAGTGTTTCTATTTTTGCTTGTATTCCAATACTACTGTCAGACATAACATTTGTGCCATAGTAGATCTGACAATGAGTTATAACAGGTGGTGCAGTTTTCAAATAAGTTTTTGATAAAGCACCGTTGATTCCAGCTTGAAGGTGAGAAACTTCTTTAACATGAGAGCGTATCAATCAATATATCAACTCTGTAGTAAATAGAAATAAATTTGACTACATTACATCCTTAAATTACCCTAAAGGGTTCCATCCGCACTGTTACCGTTTTCACCTGATCAGCCTAGCATTGCCTAGCATTTCTATGTGTCAACATTGATATTGATACGATGCTAAAAGTCATCTTGCTTATTGTTGCTGTGTAGCTGCTTTACTAATTCCAATCACCTGTGTATTCAACTTTGATTTAACTAAGGGTATAGTCGGCATCGTAACCATCACATCTAGTGGTAAATCTACACTTTCTGAAGCCTAGACATATATTTAGCTGTATGGGGACTTTCTTTGACAGTCGAAAATTAATGAACTCTAAAAACGGAATTTAAAAATTGAATGCTATGGAAAAAACATCCTGATTATCTTCGATTATCAGTAAAAGAAGAAAGAATTACTGGTGTATTTTTGAAATTAAAATAAGTTTCTTATTTTCTTTTGGCATATAATATGCGATTTGACCTAAGGAAGTTATTATTGCTACAAAAATGGAGAAAAACAATAAAATTAATCGAGAATACAACCGGGATTACATGATAAATGTTTTCAGATTAAAGACAGATAATCTTCAAGAACAAAGGAAACTGTTGGTAATGGAAAAAATTTAAAAAAAAAGAAAATCGTCAATTTTCTAAAGAAGCGTTTCTCAAGTTTTTTGTCTATACAATATCCTAATTTTACAGTCTACTGTTTTGACAACTCTTGTTTTTTATTCACGTAGTCTGGATAAAATTTGCTAATTACGAATGAGGATTCTAATCTCAATAAGTTTAATTAATATATCAATGGTACTAGAAGTGAGAGTTTGATTGGTCAATATACAGTGTGCTGATTAAGTTGGGAACAAATTCAATAACTCAAAAAATATTAAATTAAAAAAAAATTAAACTGTTATTTGACCAATGACTCATCGATATTTTTTTAAATGGCAACTCAAAAATATTTTTGCAGATTATTATTCACCATTGAATTCTGTATACAACGATCTTAAAATTTTTTTTAATTTGCTCACGCTGCTTAGAGATATTTCAACAATTTAAATCTAGTATACTTGATTTAAATTAAATTAAAAGATCAAGTTACACACCAACTTGATATTATTTTATGTCATCTAATTAGATTTCAATTAGTTTTTTATTTAAATCTTGATATTATTATTTGTTGTAAATACCAAAATTTTTAACAAACGAGGACGATGGGTTTAACAGAGAAGGGAGGAATAGAAATACTGATAATGATCGGCTGCGATGGATAAACGCAAACTCAACAACCACTTGATGTGTACTTGATTTTTTAATCTGATGTAAATCAAGTGTACTAGATTTAATTGTTGAAATACCATTTAGAGTGTTTTGAATTTTCTAAACAAAAGAAATCAATATCTCCGAAAAGCGCGAGCAAATTTTAAAAATTTGAAGATCATTGTACATAGAATTCAATGGTGAATAATAATCTGCAAAAATATCTTGGGGTTGCCATTTAAAAAATTACGTCATTGATTTGTGCATAATATTAAAAGATGCCCAACAATTTAAATCGTTAGACCCCTTTTTGTTTTTCTTCGAAATATTAATATTTTTGGAGTTATTGAATTTGTTTCATACTTAATCAGCACACATAGATTTCTCTTTCATGATCAAACACACACAAATATATTCTTGATACCAAAGTAATTCATATCGCCATTCGCCGTATTCTAACAAAAGGTATGGATGCAAGCGCCACAAACAGAGCCCCGAGCTAGTTTACAACCAGAATGTTGCAAGTGAAGATTGCAACTACAAATAACTGAAAAGCAAAAGCATGTTAAAATCAGGCAATCGATGTCCAAAACTTACAGTTTTTGAACTTTGACAGAAAGTCTTTAGGAAATGTATGTAGATAAAAAGCACTGAGGGAAAAAAAGAAGAAACTAGAACCGCAAATAGAGCATCAAACGTTAATTTCTTTCGCTTTGTTTTTCATATGGCTTTTACAAGGCGCCTGAAAGCGATATCTTATAGCTATATTTAGTAACTGTTTACCCTTCAAGAGGACCTTTTGTGGCTTTTTGAAGTATTTACGACTCCTTCTTGTAGTTTTGACTCTCACGTTAAGAAATGCAAATTTAGAAACCAGGCACTGATGACATTAACAGCTTCTGATGTAGCTTACACGCAGTTATTGTACTATCTCTGTTTTTTCTGATTTTGCTGTGTGATCTCCAGTGTACGAAGAAAAGGAAAAAAGTTGAGTTTGCAACTCAATTTTAGTACCATCCAGCCTCGAAAGTTATTATCATTTTTCAATGTTTTTTGGTATAATTTGCTTTTATTCTTTATTTAGTCTTTTAAAGTACATTTCTGAATCAACTGAAAACATATTATATTAACCAATAAGGAAAATGCAAAATGAATCACGCTCTTTTCAAAATGTAAAATTAGATGTTTGGAAAAAAGTTTATTTAAAATCTGCTTCGTTAATATTTGGTAATTAATACGTCTGTTTATGAATTATTTCGGAGTTAGTTCCGTTTACATTAACCTGCTTCAGGCTACGGTATTTTGAAACTTAACCTTCTGCCGAATTTTCCTTTTATTTAAGCTTGTAATTCAAAAGTTTCCGTAATAAAACATTACCTGCTACATGTGATTTTTACAAAACTCTAAAAGAGTTGAATTAAAGATGGTTTCTATTTGCAAAATATCATCCAAGTTAAACCAAAAATGCCTAAGAAAAAATACAGATTTTAACAAGGTTTGCATTTAAACGAGCCTCTATTCCAAGCCTTCAAATATTAGTATTAAGATCGTTATATATACAATAAACCCCGGTGCACGTGATACGAATTTCCCAAAGTGCGAAATATCTTTTTGACTAGAATGTTTCGGATTGGATAATAGCTATAGAACTAAACAGTCATTGTTTATGCTTATAGTTAGATAACAACTGTTAGGCTTCTCTCTAAAGGATCTTGATGGGCGTTGTTCGTAAAGCACCTGTTACAATTCCTAATAATATAAGGCGGATCAATAACTGTGGTAAACTTATTCTATCCAAACATAATATATCTATGTATACATAAATTCTAATTAACCTTAACGATGTAATTATAAAGAGTGAAGTGTTTGCGTTTGCGTTTTCTTTTTATTACTTAAATCGAGTTTATACGTTTTAATTAATTTATGAAAACATCCAATTCACTTTCACTTAATTCCAAAAAACATTACTACACACAAACTTTAAAATAGACTAGATTCATCTCCAAAAGCAATGGATGGTTTTAGGAGATTTAAGAAGGAAATTACAATGTTGTTCTCTTACATGTAACGTATGTACACTTGATAAGATATTCAATCTCGCGTTAATAGCAACAAGTAAACACTAAGCTTTTGCCCCTGAGGGATTCTGCTCTCCTGTTGTTGGGTTTTGGTGGCATGTGGTTTAGTCGAATATCAAAATTTCTGTGTAGTTCAACTTTGATTTATTATATTAATTCTAGAATGGAATTTCCTTTTAACTTTACTTTATTGAACTAAATTTTATAATAAGGTCGATGTTTATTAAAGCAAGAAAATATTGAAAGTAAAAATGGATTTTCAATTTTGGACTTTATTTCAAAATCGTAATTCATATTGAATCTAATTCTCTTATTATGTCGTTTTTCCGATAGTCGCCGAATCTTAAAGGTAAAAGCTCTCATATAGATTTGCTTTTTTTCCTATTACGTAATCTTTTTAGTAATTATTATTTCATCTGCTGGTTCAAATCCTCTTTTCTCTCATCAGTTCATCATCATCATATACGGTTTATTTATGATTTACCTTTCCTTCATTCGTCTGAGAAATATCGTTATTTAGCTTTCTCATTTCAGTTCTCTAAAAGCTGCTTATTAGATAACTGTCGCATAATAAATATAAACGCTACTATCTTAAACTGATATTGAAATGGCTAGAAACGAAAATTGGATAATAAACACTTTTATCAAAATATATCTTTTTACTTTTATTGATAGAACACGGATTTGTTCTCTATTTCATTCTGTGTCACTTTGGCCTTTTGAATCGCTTAACTCATTAGTTTTTGTAATAAGCGCGCAGGGTTTATACCAATATCTCCAAATTAGTTCTTTAAAAGATGTTTTCCAAGTGATTTGAATATTGTTCATTTCAGTCTTCTTGTATCACGTCTCAAAAATTCTACTCGTGTCAATAGCGATAGAAATTACATACATACGTACATACATAATTGTTCTCTTTTACCTTACAGTGTAGAGGGGTTATTGTAAGTGCTTCCTCCATGTTTTCCTATCTCATGCCAGTCCTACTGCTTCTTTCCATTCCATGTTTCTATTTTGCAATATTTTCGCCACCTCCTTATTCCATGTTTTGGCCGGTTTTCCTCGTTGTTTGTTTTTGTCGACTCTTGCCTGCCATATGTGTTTCACCTTTCTATAATTCCTCATGTGTACCACATACCCAAACCATCCTAAGTGACTTTGCTCAATTTTCCCTAACACTGGTTTCACATTTAGCCACTTGCTGATTATATCACTTCTTTTCGGTTTTTCCTCGACATTCCCACTATTAATGTTAAATGGCGCATTTCATTTGCTTGCATCTGGTCATTTAGGTTTAGGTTTCACTGCCTTAGGTTAATATTGGTATGTATACGCTATTAAATATTTTCGTTTTGGTTTCAGCTAACACTTCCCGTTTTCTAATAAAAGTCTTATTCAGGGCCAAGAAAATTTATTTGCATTCCTAATTCTGTTATTCATTTTAGGTTTCGCGTCACCTTTTACATTGAGGATTGTACCCAAATATTTAAAATATTCGGTTTGTCGAATTCTGATGTTGTCTAAAGTTATATCTATGGATTCTTGTTCTCTAGATATCGTATCACTACTACTGCAGTCTTGTCTATGTTAATTTGAAATTCGAACTTTTTAAATTTCTGGTTCCACACATTCATGTTATTCTGTAGGTCCATTTCTGAATTGGCGAATATTACAAGATCGTCAGCGTATATTAGTTCTGATATAGTATATTTAGTATATATCTGTTGTAAGTTTCTTACATCATCTTTCGTGATTGAATCGGCCTTCATTTCTAGAAATTCTTTTTGAACTTCTTCTGGTAGTTGCAAGACATTGACAAAAAATAGATCTCTAGTCATGTGCCATATTGGTGATTCCAAAATAATGTTTCGATGTTTGCAAATGAGCTTCTATTTCAATTTTCAACTCCTTGTCCAATCTTTGATTTTTAATTGCTTCTTGTAGTCGAGTAAAAGATAATAAATTCGAGTTTAAAGTTAAAGCTTCCATATAAAACTGAATATAATCGTAGTTAGTTATCAAAGTACCGTTTGCGCCTTGAAGCTTCAAGTTTAGGTGATTGAAGGCTTCAAGTATATCAGTCACATAGGCCAACCTCAATTAAAATTGTTCATAGAAAATCGTTCTTTCATTTGAACTCTAGAGAAAAGATTACCTCTTTTTCAACTCATGAAGGCATACTTTTGTGTGGAAAAGAAGGATTTTGTGATCAGAATTAAGATCCTCGCAAACTAAAGTAAATAATTGACTGTTGAGTGAGTTTATTCCAATTCAAATCATTTTTTTTTATGAAGCCAGATATTGAATCAAATATATCATCAGATTTAGTGCATACTGTTAAAGATTAGGAGTACAAAATCTGTTCTTCAATTTAACCTTTGCTGACATATCGAACATAAACGATTAACTGCGCACAGTTAACGAAGTCTGTGAATTTACCATAACTTATGGCAAAGAATGGCGATGATTTTGCTTTGCTTATGATTTGTGACTTTATGTCTGCAGACATAGCATCGATTATACTTTTCACACTGTTATTTGAAAGGAAAATCGACTTCATTTTTTTGGTTCTGATTCTTTTGCTAATATTATCTGTGTGGCTTTAGTACACATGGCTTGATTAATTCTTCACCGATAGTGTGAGGTTTCTTTTGCTTCGCTGTCACAAAGCTATTTCAAATAAAGCTTTAAGATGCTGTGAAAAACTTTAGTGTAGAAACTTCCTGACTTACCCAATCTCATGCGCTTGAATGTTTCTGATTTGGAAGAAAAAAACTGTTTTGACTTGGTTATCATAGTAATATGTTGCTGGCTCAAGTGTCTCTCAAGACTAGTGAATCTTAAGGCGTCATTACTCAAAATTTTGAAACATACCACACACTGAGGCAATTTTATCCCGTCTTTTTTGATAAAAGTAGATCCAAACTTAATATAATCTTCAAAAAACTATTGCAACAAAAAAATAGAGATAAAGACCTTGTCCATTTCATCCAACCAAACAAAATACGTACCTGCCTAATTATTAACTTAAAAGAAAATAAAGATTATAACAGAAATTTAATGCAAATTGACCTTTTCATAACAATAAGACTTCAGTGATTAAGCACAACACTTCGAGAATTTTTTGAACTTGTGTACAGTAATGAATAAGTGTCGTGCGTGTGCGATTGTTTTCTGACCCTGACTGATCGTACGTAATAGTAATTGGGACTCCTAAGAAAGCCTAAAAAGCAGAAGTACACGGCAGATGAAGACAGACAGATAATAGACTGAGATTCCATCCTTAGTTTACGAATGGCAGATAGAGACCCGCAATGCCTCTACCGGCAAAACTTGATCGTAGCGGTCCTCGCGTGGATGGAACACGGCGAGTCAAGACTTTAATGGATTTATCGAGCCCTCGAGGATAGGCAGTGGGAAAAACGACCGAATGAATTAGCGAGTGCGAATTTACATTGTTTAGATCATGCAGTTGATTGACGTCTAGCTTCAGGTTTGTATAAATATATCCAAGTTTTGTCACCTATAACAATGTCGTAAACCAGATTTGACGATTATTGATTAAACTTCTTCAAAATTTTAGTACTGTGGGGAATCCATCGAGCACAAAACTTCCTAATGTTTAAATGTTTATGCAATATTGTATGTATTTGTTTTATGTCGATGCCAAGGGATAACTTAATCTCACGATATGTCACATGACGATCCATCTCTATCATCCCATGTGCAGCATCGATGTTTCTTTCAACAACAAATGTTGATGGACGTCCTTCACGAGACTCATCCCTTAGAATAGCATAGCCACGACTGAATTCTGCAAACCGGTTATAAACTGTTGCATTGGAAGGTGCTCCATCCGCAAAGCCGTTCAATGGATTGTTTCGGAGTTAGGCTACATTGAATATCATAAAAAATCATGGTCCGAAAATGTTCACGTTGATTCCATTTTTCTCGCAGACTTTCTTAAATAACTGTGTGACCAGTGTTGAGTACTTGATTCTAAAAATTTTTGCAGTTACCCTCATATTTTCCATATTTGCTCTCTCTGTAGTAATACTTTATTGCCTTCTCTCCCATTTGTCTTATGTTGAATAATAGCTTGGCAGTTCCTCTTGCTAGTCTAAGACCGCTCTGGTTGTCATCAAAGGTTGGTTTTGATATTTCCCAAACTCTTTTTTCTAGAACTACTTCATACACCTTACTAGCTATGTTAAGCAGAGATATTGGCCTGTAGTTTTTGCATTTTTCTTTTATTCCTATAAATTAGTAAAATTGCTGCTAAGGATCAGTCTTTTGGTACTTTGTCCACATTCTATGCCAGATTTATTATCTTATGTAAAATTCTCAGTCTGATTTAATTAAAATTTGTTAAGCTATTTTCTTCAAAATGAACTTTTTGTTTGTTCTTTTATTGGTTTTATAAAAAGCTAGCCTTTGTAAAATGGAAGATTTCAGTCTGATGTATTTTAAATATCAGAGCTTTTGCATTAAGCAGCTGTAAGCTCTTTTGGACGAGCTGATGTAATTTCTGTATTAGAAAGACCCAATCGTCGTACGTGTGTAAAATTGAGACGAAATGTAACACTTCTTGCTAAACTACTAGTGAAGGCAGACAACGAAGGGAAAAATTAATCGGTCCCCTAAAGAGGTATGAACAGAAGTATAAATTTTGTTTTCAGATAAGTTGAAAGGAGCTTTATCGAACATCACCATTTAATTAATAAAGCAGCGCCGATATAGATTTTGCCTGTTCTTCTTTTCTGAGAATTCTTTAAGAGAAATTCTATCAGCATGGATAAGGTTTACAGTATTATGAAATAAATTTTTAAAATAGAAAGTTCTCAGTTAAAAAAATTTATTGCTTGACTGAAAGCGAGATCTGTTAATCCACAAAAATTATTATTAGAGGCATCTTTCACGTCATTGGGGTTTAAATCTGGTAAAATATTTACAATTAGACTGACTTATAACCTTATTAACAATACATTTAAAATAATACATAGAACAATATTACCAGATGCTTGTTGCTTCGTCATGTTATTTGTAACTGATAAGAATGTAGAGATGGACAACACTAACAGTATATAGTAGTTGTTATCTGTCAGTCAGTTCACATTCAAGCAGCCCAATGTTTGGTCTCTGGAATTCTCGTTTCAATTTAAAATCCTTACGGATAAGTTATTTAAATAGTTCAGAACGGAGCATTCTTAAAAAGCAATTTCCATTCTTTCTGCAACAAATGTTTCATTTTTATTGCCGCAAATATAGAAATATTTAATAAACTCAAAAACATAATTTTCGTTACCATGAAGGAAAAAATCCTAAATGATAAATTTTTATGAAGTGTCCAAATGATAACCAGAAGCATTTTACAGAATTTTCGCGCAATTTCGCATGTATATGAAGCAACATTTTTTAATTAGGCTACGTCAAGCTAATTCAAAATCATGTATACGCATAATGTGGGTTTCCAACAACGCGAAAAGCCTTTGTATATTTTATATTACGAGTACATGCTGGGAGTTAATCTGCTAAATGTAGGTTGAGAGGAAGGAGATGATGGAAGAAGTAAAAACTAATCCGCCGCAATATACACATCTAAGTGCACTTCTAAAGTCTTACTATTTCATTACTACTACTGCCACCACAGCCGCCACTACCACGAATAATGGGTTTTTTGTGCTCTAACTTCAAGTGTGTAGTTAAGCACTTAACTTTAATACTGAGTTTATCTCCAGTGTAAGTTCCAGTTGAACTTTCTTAGAATAACACTCTATACATTAAATTATCTGCTGCTTATCTCAAAAGAAACAAATAATTCAGAATTATAAGAGAAACGCACTTGTGGACAACTTCCCGTTTTTGTAAATCGACAAATTTATACTTTATATTCGGAAATATTTCATAAATCACTTCTTTGTTTCACAATTTCGTTTTCTTTCGAATTTTATCTCCGAAATTTATTGAGAGTCGCAATTAATCTTGCCTTACTGGTTTCAAATAAAGTTGATAAATGAGAACGCTTTTGTGCCTTATTATCCTGGTTCAAAGGTAGCATAAAGAGAATACGAAATTTATTGACACAAGTCTAGGTGCTTAATGAAAAAAATCTCGTGACAAACAGAACTTGGGCTAAGAATTGAAGTAGGTAAGCGGAAACCAAAGTATAGAAGGCAATATCACTTTCAACCTAAGAAATACTGCTTTTTATACCTCGTTAATAAATTACGAAACATCTCCACCGTTTTAAGTCGGAATGCCAGCAAGTATAATATCTAGAATTTCAATGAAAAGAACAAAATAATACTTTCATCCATGTTGGAAAATAAAACCATAAAAACTTGAAAGCCGAATATCGTGAGGAAATTGAATTATATCTGCATTTCATTATCTTTTTGATTCGTTTAATATGAATAAAAATTATTTTATTATCCTTCAATGAGTTCATTGCATGTGATATAATCACTTCCCATTGAGTTTGATTAGTACTAACCTTTTTATTATTGACAGCCAAAACGTTTAGTTAATAAAGCTAGAATTCATTATCAGTTAATTTTATTTTATGAAAGTTTTAAGTTTCTTAATTTATCATTTTATTATAGGACAATTAAAAATTTGTCCGAACACATTTATTATTTTTGGAAATGTTACAGTCACCTTTGGATTAATCTAAGAGAAAAACTGGGTTTGCCAAAAACACATCACTTGTTTTTAGATCAGGCAAAGGCAGGTTTTGCATGCAGTCAAAGGACAAATAGGTCAACTCGCTTTGTTTTGCACGCAGTTTGTAATTTCGTTTAAGTTCATAAAAATTATCGGCTTTAGCTAAGTGAAGAGCTTTTTGAGTAATATTAGTTTCTGGATTTTTAACATTAAATAATCACAAACCACACACGTATCACTTCTTGGCAACCTAAAGACTATGTTAAATTTACTTTTAAAAATGGACGTTTTTTACGGAAAAGGTTTTGGTACGTATAGACGATATGGTTTGTTACATCAAGAGGCTTTGTCGAGCGCTAAATGATTGAATATGTTGTATGGTAAGTTCTTTAACTTTAAGTATTTTGTTAAGTCTATTTTGATAAGTGCCGCGTCTATTTCTATGTGCATGACCTTACTGTATGAAAAAATCCTAAATTCTTCAATTCTTCTCACCTAGTTATCCCAAGAATGCTTTGAAACATAACACATCGTTCAATAAGTCCCGAGACTAACCCAGAGATGGTGCTAGTAGTACCAAACTAGCCACGTTTCCCTAGAGTGCGAACCTTCACATGAAACGTGTAAAAATTTCACGTCGATTGGACCACAAACAGTAGAGTTATCGAGGTTAGAGTAAAGTCACTTTGTAATTTGTTTGAAAAATGGAACAAAGCGAGTTTCGCGTGTTGATAAAACATTGTGTTTTAATGGGTAAAAACACCGTAGAAGCCCAACAATGGCTTGAGAAACGTTACCCGGACTCCTCTCCATCCAAATCAACGATTTGTCGTTGGTATGCTGAGTTTAAACGTGGTCGTACGGTCACAAACGATGCGGAACGTTCGGGTAGGCCTTTGGAAGCCGTTACACCGGAAAATGTGAGTGAAGTATTCAAAATCGTAATGAAAAATCGCAAAGTAAAGGTCCGTGAGATTGCAGAAATGACACAGATATCATCTGGAAGCGTATTTACAATCCTTCATGAAAAATTGAGCATGAAAAAGGTTTTTTCCAAGTGGGTGCCGCGATTGCTTTCAATGGAACAAAAACAGCAACGAATCGA
>VTPC01091228.1:46122-93914 GCA_011009095.1 Ignelater luminosus | reverse complement strand
GAGAGCTGTTTATCGCTATTTACTCGCAATAAAAAGGATTTCCTGCGTCGATACGTGACCATGGATGAAACATGGATACATCATTTCACTCCGGAGTCGAATCGGCAATCATCTGAGTGGCGCATGGCTGGCGAAAGCCGCCCAAAGCGTCCAAAAACGCAGCAATCTGCTGGCAAAGTCATGGCGTCTGTTTTTTGGGATACACATGGCGTCATTTTCATTGACTACCTGGAAAAAGGTAAATCGATCAACAGTGATTATTATATTGACTTGTTGGTACGTTTGAAGGAGGAGATCGCAGCAAAACGACCGCACATGAAGAAGAAAAAAATCCTTTTTCAGCAAGACAATGCACCATGCCACAAGTCCATGAAAACAATGGCAAAAATCTACGAGTTGGGCTTTGATTTGCTTCCCCACCCCCCGTATTCGCCAGATTTAGCCCCCAGCGACTACTGGCTCTTTGCTGATCGCAAAAAAAATGCTCCAGGGAAAAAAATTTGGCTCGAATGAGGAGGTCATTGCCGAAACTGAAGCCTATTTTGAAGCAAAGGATAAATCCTTCTATAAACATGGTATAGAAATGTTGGAAAGGCGTTGGAAAGATTGTATCACTCTAAAAGGAGATTATATTGATGAATAAAAATGATTTTTGAAAAAACAAATGTTGTTTTCGTTGTTAGTCTCGGGACTTATTGAACGATGTGTTACAGGAATTTTGGAAACGGGAATTCTTACTTTGTAAGTCAACACTGCATCGTTTACAAAGTCTTTTGTCAGAAATCTCATTTTCATTTGTTTCTTCTTCATTACGTCTTCTTGGACGACACCGGGTTGGAGCATGAAAGCTAATAAGCCGCTAAAAAACTGTCTTGCTCGTTTTTTCGCAGTTAGCGAGTTGAATATGCTAAGTAAATTCCGCTTCGGGTCTTCAGAAATACTTTCGAAACATTTGAGTCTCGTACATCTAAAATTCAAAATTGTAATTGTAAAAAATGCGACACGTTGTAAAACGAAATCATACTTACCTGCAGTGGGTTTTTTAACTCTACCAGGTACTTCTTTCTCAACATGGTTAACATAATGAGCTTCTCCACATATTTTTTTAGGTTTTATGAGCTCTTCCTTTTCTATCATTGTTTCTGTTCTTAGTTTCTACTTTGTAGGGTTATTCTCATTAGTATATTTCTCTGGATCACTCAATTTTACGCCAGTAACCTGCAATATTTGTGAAAACACAGTTAAACACCAACAGCAATAAGGAAGGTTATGTTTGAAAAATACCACGTCATGTCCGAGACTATGGTTGCTTTTGCTGAATGTCGATGGGACTTTGGTTGTTTTTGTAGAAGTACTTAAACTTTACAGTCGTATACCTTGTGACAAACGTATTTTTTGTCAGAGCTGGTTTTACCAAATAATTTGGCAACCCTAAAAATATAAGTTTCCATGTACTATACAGGGTGTTTCATTAATAATTGAAAATATTTTAACTGTAGAATCCTGAGCTCAAAATATTAAAATTTAACCCAAATCACTTAGATAAAATGTGGTTTCTCACTGAGTTACAGGGTGTTTTATAACAAAATAAATGTTGAATGCATTTATTCATTTCAAGAAATTTTAATAAATAACATTATGTTTTCTGTTAATAGGGATTAAAGTTTCATTTGCGTAATAAATGCAGTCCTATGACCCAAAAACACCGACATAATTAATACACATTAAAATCAAAATAACTGTGCTGCTTCATTTTCAACTTTAAATATCTCGAAAAATAATGACTATATGGCTATGAATAAAGGATGTTATTTACATAGAAAGTATTGGAGAATCGAAAAATTGTGTTAAAATGGCAATCCTGCCAGTGGCGTAGAATTTGGGAAGGGTCAACCATTCACTTGCCCCTATCGTACGCCTATGGTACTAGCCTGAAACGATTATTTAACATAATTTAGTAGGGTGTGCAGTACCTACATTTCCTGCCAAGTATGACAAGGATACGTCAAATAGTTTTAAAGTACTGGATACAAGTAGTTTTTAAATGTTTAAATAAAACACCCTGTAACTCAGTAAGGAGCCACATTTTATCTAAGTGATTTGGGTTAAAATATTTTCAATTATTAATGAAACACCCTGTATATCATATTCACAAATTTGGATATGGTTGCTTTTTGCCACAAGCTTCTCAGTTTTTTAAATAAATGCATCGTTAAAACTAAAATTTGCAAAATATTTAATAATTTCGTGCGTTAATTTTAAACAAGATTCACCAAATGTCAAAGTTGACGAATCTCGTTGCTAAAAAATATCAAACTTTTTCAATTCATGGTTATTCTGAATAATAAAATAACGATATATTTGCAAAGCAAAGCACGTATACTTTATACAAACTAACTAATTTCTTATAACTAGATTTTAAATTAAATACTTTATTAGAACGATAATGTAATTAGATACATTCAATATTAATCCCTATAAAACCTTTTTTATATTCTCATTTATATGAAAATATAAAATTTCCAAGTTTTTAACTTTTTTTCTATCTAAACGATGTTTATACGTATAATAAAGTTATATTAACTTTGTTGTAATTAGTCAAAATTATAAATTTCTAACCTAACTCGTTAACCTTCAGAAGTTTATTACATGAGAATAAAATTGACTTTTAGTTATTCCATTTATTTATTTAGATACTGTCTCCGCAACTCCTCATAGTGATGATGGCAACTCTTTTATTTTTATACAAGAACCTATCAAAAGAGAATAAATCTTCAATAGTCTCGAAAATAAATAGTAACTAATTAGATTATGAAGATGATAATTGTTCCTGATGCAAGATCTTTTTATTCTGATAAATAAGGTGATTTTTTGTTTGTTTAGGATTTTAACAGCTTCCTTATTATTTACACATAATATAAAAAAGTTTTGTAACGGACATTTTCATGCTCGCTACATAATGTTACTTATGTCTTGTGAGACATCGATTTCATTGTATTTCTTTTTCAGGTTGTAATATGTTAGCTCCTGCATAGGCCTTTATAGATTAAGATCATTATCATTAACTAGCTCTTTATTTCATAAATACATTAATTAAATCCTTTTGAAGCTGACAGTTCGATATAGCTACCTCCAGACTTTAACTTCTACAGTAAAAATTCAACCTTAACAATGCATGTATAACTAACTATTCAGAAAATCAAAAGACACCTGCGAAAGGCCTCTATAACGCCAAACACTTTTCTTTTTTGAAAAAACTTCAAAAATCGACGAATTTGACGCTTGACAACCACACCGACTGCCATGACACCATAATATCGCAGCTAGGTTCTTATTAGTCCCCAACAGCGTACCAACCAACAGTACCACAACCCAATTTCCCTAAATCACCTGGAGGACATTGACCCCGCGCAAGCAAGAACGAATTCATTCATTCAACTCGGCCCCCCACAAGATTTGGGTGGAATTCTTGAAAAAAATGATTGTTTTACTGCTTCTAACCTAACCACCACCTCGCTTCGCCCCCATCACATGAGGGTGGAATTCTTGAAACAAATTATTGTTTTATTGCTTCTAACCTAACCACCACCTCGCTTCGCCCCCACCGCAAGATTGGAATGAATAAAATTTATACGTGGGGCATGTTGCAGTAGGCGGTTGGTAGTGTGTGCAGCAGCGATTTAGTTGCCAACTTCACTGTTTGTATCGTGCAACATAACGTCAGATGTGCTTAAAAGTCGTGTTTGTTTTTCGCGGGTTTCACCAAGATTGGATCAATTTGTTTTACCTCCGGCCACCTAATTGTGTTCTGTGAGTAATTCTCTACGTGCTGGTACCAAAAACTTTCTCTCAAAACGGCGGTTCCCTAGGGGTAGCTATATCGAACAATTACCTTGCTTTCGTTGAGTTTCATTCGCATTTTTTATCTTATTTATTTATCATTAATCTATTAAGTTGAATTAATTATTTAGTAATAACGTCTCAGAATACTATTTTTGTTCTAGTACATAATAAATTATTTTTGTTTTTACCCTTCAATAATGATGTTTCCTATAAAACATTAGGTGTTGGTAAAAATTTCTTTTTATTCGATTTTAAAATGTTTGTGTTTTATTTTGATCTATCTACATTCTAATTAACTGGGGCTTAATTATTTTTGTTTTTATTTTAAGAAAGTGATATAAAACTTTGGAGGTTATCGATCTTGGTAACTTTTTTTATTCTCGATTATTCTCGATTTGATTACTATTTGTAAACTTATAACTCACGTAATAATTTTTTCTTTATTCCGATTTCTTTTGTTAAATTGTATGTTTGGTCTTTTAGTCTCTAAAAGCGTTTTTCATTTCCTTTTCATTTTTATTTCATTAAAGATTTTCTGATAATTAGTCGTCAATCTAATTTCCAATTTTTTAGACCTTCATCTCTTTTAATCAGGTCTGATTTTACTGATTTTCTTTGTGTGCCTTCTATGTTTTTCTTTGCAAAGAACATGTTTTTGTAAGTCTGCTTGCTGTTGATAACGCCGGACTTATCTTGGTACTCTCATTGTTATGTTTTTAAGTATTTATTGTGCATAATTTAATTATTACTTTGATGTTGTTGATAATAATTTGTGTATGCTCTTGACTAGTGTTTATTATTGTTGTCTTCCATATATTGTATCTTATATCTGTATTCTTTTATTCTGATTATAATTTCCTTTCCTGTGTTTAAGGCTGCCGCTGGGTTTTAGCTGGGTAAGACCAAAAGACGTAATTTAGAATAAGCATCATAATATATCCAAATTTTAAAACCAAATTACTGTTAAAATTGAGATAACTATGTATCTGTATTATACAATTAAGATTAAGATGCATTATACAAGTTAGATAAATTTAAAATAAGTGAACAAGCTTTCTAGGTATTTGTCTTTAAAACTTAATAGAAGACGCATAATGTTGTATACCTATCTTCACAGCTAACTGCATCCTTGTGCACTACCATTTAAACAAATATGTCTTGCTATTTCAAACAGGATATTTGTTTGTACTTTAATTTATATTGACTTACTACTTTAACAGGATAATCACTAAATAAATACAGAGCGATTTTGTTACGGTTTATATTTATTTGTACAGATATTTTTAATAGAGAAAGAACATCGTTGCTTTGGTGTTGCAGACTATCATGGAAAAAAATATCAAAGTATTTGTTTTTCTTTTACAGTAGAATTGCTGTTCAAAACAACTATAAGTACTTGTAAATGCACTTCGAAACAGTTTAGAACTAGTATAATGTAATACTTCTGTAAGTTTTGTCGATATAGTGGTACCTACTGCCAATTCAATTTTCACCATTTCGCTATTGTGACACTTATATACTTACGTGCAATATCTGTCTTGTACTTGGAATATTTTATTGATAATTATGACAAAATAATTATATTAATATCTAAATGCTTTTTTTCGTGCACACGGGTGCGCTTGTGAAAGCAGCCTAATTCTGTTTTTACTTTATTTACTAACTTTTGCAGGAAACGCCATCAACTTTTAAACATTAAATAAAACACCATGTTTGCCTTAATCGATTACTACTCTTCATTCGCTGCTGATTTTAACAAGATAACATTACACTACCCTTAACCAACCAACTTTAACATTATTTTTTTATGTTTCATTATTTTATACTTTCTGGTCAGCCCCGACATAATTAAGCAAACCCAGTGTACTTTTACGTTTGAAAAAATCATTTTTTTATAATTATTATTTTTGTATCTCTTTAAATAACCTTATCTTGTACTTTTTGTATAGTTCAACAATCCTTATTTGCTATTAATTAAAACAAGTGCTTCTATGTCTCAAAATATGAAGATAAAAATAGATTGTTAAATAAATATATAACCTGTAGTTTTTAATAGCTTTGAATCATCATATTACATTAAGAGAATCAATTACTTTAAGTAAAATACAGGGTGTTTCAAGACCAATACTCAACATGGAAGGAATTGATCGAGAATTAAGCTCTTACCAAAAATATTTAAATGTAAGAAAAACTAGACGGGTTATATTTAAACAACTACGTGTATATACAGGATATTAATAAATAACACTGACTAATAGGATAAATTCCTGATGACTAGGCAAATACTCTTCTAAATGGAACCTGCATGGTCGAGTCGTCTTTTAGTTACGGAGTTACAGGCTTTCAAAGTTGTGCAAAAACACGTTAATTTTTTATGCATCGTCATTTTTGTCAGAATATCAAAAATCTTTATCACAGAAGGTTCTATAGTCTATAGCATTAGGAGCCGTCAAGTTGCAGTTTCTTTTCTTACGTATCTTAGCAATAGAGTACACTGTATATAATTGAAAATAGGTTTACAACATCCAAAGGCAATTTTCTACAAGTTTTTTCAATAAGAATCTCTCAAATTTTGACAAATAACGACGATCAAGCCGAACGTTAACGCAGTTTTAAAGACAATGGCCCGATTTCTACTGTCCTAATAAAGCTTCTCTAAAAGTTTAAAGAAGTATGCCTTTATCTAATCTTAACAAGAAGAAAAAGAACAAAATCGGTTGCCAATATAATTAGAGAATGTTTAAGTTTAATAATACGAACAGAAACCCAATAACTTTATAACTAATATGCGGTTCCCTTTGAGAAAATACCTGTTTACTCTTCAGGAATTTGTCAATTCGTTGGTGTTATTTATAAACACCTGTATTTCCTTAAAGGTTTGGAATTGAAAGCATGTTTATAAATATGTACTTTTGATTTTTACAGTGGCTATGCCATCGCCTCCCTAAGTATTGATCATTTCCTCTGAAACACCCTGTATACCGTACTTAAGCAATTATTGTAAATAAAATCTGATGCCACTGTTACATTGTGTTATAATCTTTCTGTAATTCATTTTGATACCTATACTGTTCTCAAATGTTTTGCTGGGTTAGGAGTCAATATCTACAGGGTGTTCAAATATGACTCAATGTCATGTGATTGACAAAGTGCGACAAATGTACCAAACCTAATTTCGGAGATAATTGATTTTGTACATTTTGGGTTGCATAAGCAAAGTTCTTCTAGTTCACAACTAAGACATAAGCTGTCAATAAAAAATCTTTGAGAGGCGGCACGTGTAGTATGCCCAATTTATCTCGCTACATGTAGGTAGGCAAACGACTGAATATCATATTGTGTAACTTTTGATTTTGAAATTTCTTTAAATAAGAGAATTATACGAGACGAAATGTCATTGCAGGTAATGTAAAGTTAGATAATTACTAGGTAAATGAATAAATTCTTGTCAAAATGATGAGCATGATACGAGGGTTGCTATTTATATTTCTGGCCTAACAATGAAAAAACAAGTATTTATGATCGAAACAAGTTTTATTGTTTTTCAAAATATTCTCCATTAAGATTGATACACTTTTCTATGCGTTTGAACCAATTTTCGAAGCACTTTTTCCACTCTGTTTGAGGCAGCTCCAAAATATGCGTTTTGAAACAAAAAACGGCTTCTTCTGGTGTTGAAAATCGTTGACCACGCAGTTTGTTTTTGATGTACGGGAATAAAAAGAAGTCATTGGGTGCCAAATCAGGGCTGTATGGTGGATCGCCCATCAACTCGACCTTCTGGCTGGTTAAATATTCAATTGTTTGAGCAGCGGTGTCAGAGCTTGCATTGTCATGATGAACAATGATTCACCTCTTCTTTGAAGTTTTCCGAATTTCTCCAATGACTTCTGGCAAACAAATGGTTGTGTACCATTCAGAGTTGACCGTCTTACGTTGCTTTAACGCCACTGTTGCCACATGACCGGTAATGCCAAAGAAACAGGCAACCATTTGCTTCGATGTGCTTTTTCCGCGAACAACTTTTGTTGGATTCGGCTCGTCTTGAAAGACCCACACAGTTGATTGCTGTTTTGTTTCGGGGTCATATGCGTAGATCCATGATTCGTCACCTGTGCAGATGTTATACACAGCCTTTGATGCACCTTTCGCAAATTTTTTCAACATTTCAATGCACCAGTCGACGCGAGCCTTCTTTTGAGCATTGGTCAGGTTATGCGGGATCCAACGGAAACAAATTTTTTTTACGGCCAATTGATCATGTAATATCTTGTTGATGCTAGTCATACTAATGCCCAAAGATGCCTCAATCTCACGGTATGTCACATGACGATCTTGTTTAATCAGTTCACGCACAGCATCGATATTTTCAGGCACAACGACAGATTTTGGACGGCCTTCACGGATTTCGTCCTGGAGTGAATTTGAATTCATTATACCAGTTTTTACAGTGCTGTAGGATGGAGCGTCATCGCTATATAATGTATTAAGTTTATTGATGCACTCTTGTCGTGATAATCCACGTCGAAAGTTATGAAAAATAATTGCACGAAAGTGTTCACGGGTCAATTCCATTTTTTACTAGGGAATGCACTTTTCAATTAACTGCAAACAACACTAATCGCACTCAAATGACAAAATGTTGTGGTTGAGGTTATGTTCAACAATGTAAAGTTTACACCGGAAATGTCAGCTGACGCCTGGAAACAGTCAGTGTTGCCAAGGCCAGAAATATAAATAGCAACCCTCGTATATAGATAGTTTTTGAATATTTTGTTTTCTATAGCTATCCTTAAAAATTGAAGACTATATTGAGTAATCACGAAGATATCCATGATAAATTGAGCACACTGTATATAAAAGTGTAAGTACTTTTAGTGCCCTCTTGTTTTATATAAGAAAACCTTCAAAAGTTGCAAATACTCGTTTCGGTTTGGAAATTTTGTTCCGTCATTGTAGGATCTTCTTTATAATTCCAACAATTACTAGTGTTGATAAACATTGATTCTCTGTATTTTAAACATGAGGACTGTTTTAACTCCATCTAGCGCCCCCTTTTTAAATTTATCTTGTTTGTAATTCTTCTACCATTATATGTGGTGCGTTGTTAGGATTGTTTTACTTTTGACAGTTAATATACCTACATTGACATCTCTGCTCTTAATATCGTGACCTTTCAGCAAGCTTAAAGATAATTCCTCCTGCCTCTGTACTACTGCATCAAGTAATTTGAAAGCCTGCATTTGCTCTGATGCTGTAATTTTACCGTCTTTTCTCGACATTTAAATTCTGTTGGGTGTGGTTACTGTTCCGGGGAAACCCCAAGCTTTACAGGCCTCTTTAAATGAAGATATCTAGTGGCCGGTAATTTCTACATGGTTCGAGCTACAACGTGTTAATGTAGAAACATCTGAAGATCAGGAAAATCTATCAACACATTTATAAGGTAAAAGTTTTCTAATTACTCTTTCAATGCCTACAACTGAATGAAGATTTACCGGCAATTTGCATAACAAAGCGTGTATTTCATTGTTTGAATATTTAAGCATACAGACAAGTTAAAATTCCTTTCTTCTTTCTTTCTACTGCCAAACTTTACTGCTAATTGTTTTTTATTATTTAAATAATAATAAATGCAATACATATTTGTTTAGTACCTTAACTTCTTAATTATTATTTAAGCCTACACAGAACTGTACTATTGGTTTATGCAAACGAATAACAATGACTTGACATTTAGAAATATCTCAAACTAAATTTGGGTCTCTTTGAAAGGAAAATATATCAGTTACTAACACTCTTTCAATTTACTTTGTTTAACATAACTAAAGATTCTGGCGTTTTCGGACTTAGGGAAGGTGAAGATGATTTCCCAAGTAATCTAAGAAAACTCCTATGAGGTTTGTGATCAGTACAGACTGTAAAATTCTGATTTTCTAAAAATTCAAAGGCTAAACCCTACACTAAATATTCATTGAATATCTGTATGTATCATATTCTTGGAATTTTGTCAACAGTCGGTACCTATATGATTTCGTGTGCCATTTACCAAGTTTTACATTTTTGTAACCTTGTTAATTTCATATTTCTCCTGCAACGATTATCAATTGAAAATATATGTTGTTAAAAAAATAAAATAATATCAACCGGAGAAAACGTATAATACTGTACATACAAGCAAAAATAAATTTATAAATACGAAAACTTTAAACAAGAAAAAATCTAAAAGCAAGGGATTCGCAATTTATAAAGAAAAAAAAGGATATAATAAATAATTAAAAGAAGAAAGTGGTACAGATGTTGCCTATACAAAGTCGAAACTCATTCCAATAGCGTACTAAACTTTGAAAGCAAGAGATTAAACTTTCTCCAAAGTCTCTCTTTTTAGAACGCCGCCCTCTTGTGAGTGGATATTCTCTGTTATAAGAGTAATATAGCGTGGGTTCTAAAAATGAAGTGTCATTATAAAAGCCTTTTATGTAGGTAAAGGTATACATATAGTATTGATAGTCATGCCGATAGCTGTCCCTACTTTTCGAACCTCACTTAAAACATATCAATGATGTCGTTATAACGGAAGATGGAAACGGAGGTTTTGAAGATAACAATGTCCTGCAGTATACTGTTTTAGAAAACTTAAAATGACACGTACTGATGTATTTATTGCGACGGTAACAGAGGAAAAAGTCATTAGAGTAAATTTTCATGAATTAACATTCACAGAGAATACCCACTCAGTTTTGAATTGTAGGATTTTATAACTCTACAATAAAATTATTTATGAGAAAATTTAAAAACATTTATTGAAATTAATTGTTAATTTTCCCAACTTATCGAAGAAATAACAAAACGATTAAAATTTCAAATTTCAACAATGTGATTTTACAAAGTTACTTGGAACTTTGTTCTCATTTTTAGTTTAAAAGTCATATTGATAAAAGGACATATTGATGACTCGTACACTCGTATTTTGTGTTTTATCTTACTATTAAGTATGAGCGTTTCCACTCGATCTTTCAAACAATCTGACCTTTATTTAAAAGGATATAAAAGGAACAATCTCAGTAATTTTCGCTCAATTATCAAGAATCTGGCATGATATCGATTACTCTTATAAAGCATTCGTGATTTCTTTGTTGTTAACGAACTTCAAGCATTTAATTTGAGTGTATTTTCTTCAGTCAAAAGAAAGTCTCTTAAAGGAAAGGTCAAAGTATTCATTTATTAATTTATAGAACAGAGTAAATAAAATAAACTTTAAGATTCTCCAGATTTCCAGCGTTCCTGAAACATTATGTAGTTAAATGTTGACTTCATTTCCATTTGTTTTATTTCGTGCAGAAACAAACGAAGTTAAGCTTCGTTTTCAAATACTACAATGTACTGACTGGAGCTGCAATTGTGTTTACTCTCTATGTGCGTGACCACAATCGTAAATCTCTTAAAAATTTCCATAAAAAGTAATTGTAACCTGTTTAAAAATTTAACTTGCTTCCTTGTTCAGTTTTACACTTCGGTTAATTATTGTGATTATTGTCGCATACATAGTTTAGTTAAAATTAGCACTGGCTCTTATTTTAACTACATTAGAGCTTTAAACCATGAATATTAAATAAAATGTGTAACATGTACAAGTAACCTTTAACTGAAAAAACTTGAAATTTAATTATGTTATATGTAAAATGGGGTAGTTAACCTAAAAAGTTACGACCTTTGGGAGTCATTCTGTAAATCTCGATAAGAAGTTGCAAAAGCTACATGAAATAAAGCTCCACGCTCCCATTTTATTTGCATAGCTTGTCATGATAATTCATAGAGTTTATTTTTGGTAAGACTTTTATCGGTGTTTATCTCAGATTCTAAAATAAGTAGTTCGCTTTGTAAACAATCTGTAAAAACACGAAAAAAACATTAACTGTTGAATTTACGTGCGTTGCTCAGCGTTTCATTTTTATCTCGGTTTCCTACAATAATTGTTATGCCGGGATATTATAAAGCCTGGGATTAAAAATTTAATCTTGTTAAAAAATATTAAAAGAAAACATGTTTTACTTTCATTAACAGTAAGAATTTTTTGTTTCAGAGTCTAGTTGAACTTCAATGTATCCCCTATTATTTAGTCACAATTAGGTACCAGGTTTTCTTATAAAAGCGTGAAAAACAAAAAGTATTTTCATTTACATAAGTTAGGTTCACGGCTTGGAAATTGCAACCTTGAAGCACAACCTCATAATTTTCATATTTTGCTAATTTGCATGTGCGATCTGTTTTTTAACTGCTTATTTTGCAACCTTAATTTAAAATTTTGTTTTTGTTCGTATAAAATTTACGACTTTTAAGTTATGCATGAGATTTTTGTATGAACGAAATAAATTGTGCCAAAATAGGCAATCCTAGATCTTGATAATTCTAATCAATAAGACGCAATATAGTTTTTGAATTGTAGATTGTTGAAGTCTTATGATGTTTCAAAATAGCACTTGTCCTAGTCCTTAAAAAACTATGTCATATTTATATAGAAATAGTCGGTTCTGGGCATGATATTTACAAACTTACTTATACGATAAAATGTTCTTCTACAAATTAATGCACTTATGTTAAAATCTATTGAATGTTTGAGGTTTTTAGACAAACTAACAATGTGTAACGGGAAGATGCTGAAAAGTATGCACAAGTCCCGTCCAGACCAATGGTAGATGTTAAATCCCGTAGCTCGTGCCGCAGATGGGGTGGATTATCAAATGAACTTACCTAATCTCACACAAAGAGAAGCTCACCGATTTCCAAAACTCTTATTAACTGATAGATGTTCACAAAAGAGGGCGCCAGCAGTCGTAGATCAAAGGGTTCTGATGGTCGGTCACGCGACTACTCGTGAATCCGACACCCTGTGTGTAACTTACCTCGTGGAAGCTTTATTAAAACTCGCTTTAACGTTTCACAATTGAGACTCAACACGAACAAAAAAAATGTATAAACACGTGACTTGTCTTAATAAACTTTGACAGGGAAGTCCTCTGAAGACTTCCTTTTTTTTCAAAAAAGAAGATCCAAGAAAGAAATACCAGTTTAAAATTCCCTTCTCTCTTGAACAAAGGTATCTGACCTTTAATTGAAATTTAGACTAAGCACCACCGTGCTTTTTAATAGCCAAACGAACAAAGTAACGAAATTAACGCTGCTTAGTCTGGACCAGAGATCCGCTTACAAAGAAAACAAACTGTAAATAATCGACCTTTCTTACATCTATTTAAACAATAATAAAAATGGATTAAACATACACAAACAAGAATATAAAAATAACAAAATAACACTACAAAAGAATGTCAATATGGTATGAATTAATTTCTTCACTGGAGAACAAATAATGAGAAAATAACAATAAAAAACAAGTTATTACAATAAACAAAAAAAGGATTCTGTTACGTTAAAATTTCAAAATATGGAACGAAAGGCCAAAATCTAAATATTAAACCAGTTAAAACAAGATAAACTTGACAATGAATTTTTAAATAGCAACAAATAAACTTTATATCTAATAACAAAGAAAAACAGTAGTCAAAAATTATTAATTATGTTGAAATAATTTAACAAACACCAGCTAAAATTACCTGGGAACGTTCCTGTTACAAATTAGTTAAAAATATTACTTGTAAATATTATAATTCAATGAGAAAACACGAAACTAATCTTGCCTAAGCAAGGTTTTCGTATGGAATATTTCACAAATTCCACGTTCTCCTAGTCTTTTATCAAATAAAACAATCAATAAAACTCAAATAACAAAACAAAACAGGTCTTTCTTACTATAACGACAATCTTTCTCCCAGGCGATATGTGCAGGTCTCTGATTCCCAACGAAATGATATCCCGTGCAAAATTTCACGTTCTAGCCGGGTCCCACCAATGTTCAAGGAAACTTAGATTTCAAAGAACAATCACTTTGATTAACAATAACCAAAAAGGACAAGAACAAAATCCAAGTGTTTATACACAAACTTTAAAAATAACTAAAACCACTTTGAGTCTCAAACGCTCTTTAAGTTTACTTAGTCCATTCGGATCACGGAGCTTCCAAGATGTGACACACACACAGTTCAAGTCTTTACGAGGCGGGCAGTTTCTGTTCTCAACAGACCCTTTAACGTTGCACCAACGGGACCAAAATTGTTGCGTTTCTACCCTCTACAAATTTATTTCCTGGGAAATACCAGCGTAACTGTAATTGAAGCAAAAACGCTTCCACAATAACAAAGCTTTCAAAGCACCGCTTTTCGGTAAACAAACCGGCTTTCCTCCGTGAATAACACGACAAAGACCCGACGAAATAGAATTTCTCGAGTCCGATCTCTCTTTTGCTAAGAGAATCGCTTTAATTAAATTCGGTTTGTAACCAATTCGGATTTGTAGGGGATAATGCCGAAATTAACCCGCACGTTGGTTCGAGTACGCAGCTATCAACGTAATGCCTATTCTCTCTCTGCGTCTCCTGTGGCGCAATGTGTACTTACTGGAGTGGGGTTCGAAAGTCAGATGCACGCCCTAACAGGTCAAAATATAAATATTCTTATGAGACAATGGAAAATTCCACTTTGTAGATTTGCCAGCTTAAACCTGACTCAATCGAGACTGTCTGACTTCAATTTTTATAACTAAGATTCCAGGAATTTTATATTGGAAAATAGCAAAAGGCACGTCTACCGGAGCCCAGAAGTCGAGACCACAAAGTTATCAATTCTTTAGAATAACATGTAACAAACATTCGTCTATAGAATGAAATAATTTAAATATTACGCGTCAGGAAAACAAATACCTGAACGAAATTGAAAGACAGGGGCGGATTTAGTGCGAATTTTAAAATAACATTACAAATGTTTACTATAATATGCGACATATCATCATTTGATATACCTCTATTACTCATGTCTACTGTACCCTCACAACCCAAGGGTAGGAGGTAATGTTTCCAATGTTTTGTAAACAAACAAAGAATACAAATTTTGTACTTATGCAGATCAAGACAATGTAGTTTATTAAATCAAGTAAAAAATGTTTACCAAGAGTCTTTGAATATGGTAGATGAGAAAAACTTCTCCATAACCTTCCTAAGCCCACGTTAAATAGTTAGTAAGAAGTAAATGCCTGATATGGTCACGAGAAATTACTACTCCACTAAATGTATTTTGTAAAATAAAACAGATTTTGACAGAAATATTTCTGGTTTTCTAAATTAGAAGTCGAGTTTGTTCTCCATTACTGGATTGTAGGAAAAAGCAATGAAAAAGGTTATAATGTTACTTGAATGTTGGAACATCTACAAGAGTTAAATACATAGCAGCTTAACCCTTCAAAATTTTCATTAAGCTCAAGCCAGTTTCCTGAATAAATAATGTCTTGTAATTGCATATCCGTTTTTTGATGAGGAAGCGAGGACTTAAGTCCCAAATTCTAAAGTCTAACTACGCCTATGGTTAAATCCAAAATCAAAATAAGAAATGAGTTACGAAAAACTTTTTATGGGCGACCTTATTAGAAGATAGACTCTCATTTGGTGACCAAAAGCTGAAGGTTTTTCCTGCCTGCTGTTAAATTTTTATTTGTTTTTTTTCTCAGATACGTCTTGTATACCAAGAATACCAAATCAATTTTTATAGTTACTTGCAAAAGTAAATTCTTAATGTAAAATAACCTTTATTTAGATTTTTGATAAATTTTTTAACGTTAACGAAAAAATCATATGTAAAACGAATGTAAGTGTCTTTAGTATCACTTTTTTTCTTTGTAACACACTATTGTTTTTCTATTACAAAGTAGATAAGTATAAAGAACCCAAAATGGCGTGGCAAAACGCATTGAGTTAGACAGCAGTAACTAAGAAAATCTTTACAATCGAATTTAACCTTTTTGAACATACTGTAGCCGTTGTTGGTCTATATTGCAGGCAAATAGTTATTTTAAGAACATAGCTTTTACCTGAGCAAATATAATCTCCCTAGAAAAATAGCTTCTCTTTATTATTGAATCGCTAAATGCCCAAATAAAAGAATCGCAACTTAGAAGTATGCACAGATATACGTATAATCAGAAACTATTAAGATTATAGAACTACTAATATTAATATGTAGTACACACTAATACCTAAAAAAATATTAAAAAATGCATGTTAACAGTGATAACATGCAGCGTTTTGATCTACAAACGAAATAAACCAACAAAAATGCATTCATCAAAATGTAAACTAAAAACATAAAATATGTTTATTACAAAATGAGCTATAAATAAGGTAATCTATTTATTCTGACAAAAATTGCTATAATAATATCCACTGCTAGGCAGATTCATAGCCTTAAGTCAAGCATATCTTTTGATATTGGAATACCTTTTCAAGGTTGACACTACTGTATTGAAAATTATAGATCCGAAAACGAAATCGGACGTGAGATAGCTTTTAATCAACTAGCTTTTCTACCAGTTTTCGTGTCAATTTCGTAAACGTTCGTTCTAATATCAATTACAATAGCTTCTAAATTCTATTCACTCAACATCTAGAAAAATAGCACAGAACACAGCAGAAATTTTTTAGTAATCATGATCCTCAAATAACACTGCTCAGAGGACCACATTCGCGAGCGTTCATGGCAATTGTGTAAATGCGATAAGCATATAAGTGTACACTTACACTTTAAATAGTGTACATTTACATTCACAGAATCCAGAACAATGTATACATTACACTGAAAATCGTGTATAACTATAAAGACAAGATTTTATTTTTCCCAGAAATATTAAATTGTGCAAGCATTGACCATCATACTCCCAGACGTTCTGTTTTTGTTTGGATTATCAGTGGAGAATAATGACGACCGATGCTTGCGTATAAGCTTCATACTGATTATATAGGAACACTAATATAATGTTAGTAGTACAAGAAGATTTAGGCAACATCTAATTAGAACAATGGCTTTCTTTTTAAAAAATAATTTTTGAACCAAATTAGGACACTCCTACTCAAATTAGTGTACATTTACACTCAGTAGAATTTTATACACTCAAAAGGTTAATTAGATCTTTTATGCAGTTGTTTTAACATTGATTTTTGTTAGTGTAAAAGACATTAGATTTAATATTATATTTAACGTTAAAAAATGTCAAGATTAACACTCAAAAAATTAAACACAACGTTTATCATGTTTTTCCGCCCTAATAACGTCCCAAGGGCTGTAATGAATCATTACGTCCCTGTTCCAAACTAAAATGAATTTAGTTTACGGGCGGAAAATGTTGTACATCCCACGAGAGTAAATAATATTACAGTCTCGACGTGATTAAGCTCTCGGCTTTGCCTCCAACGCAATAACACGTCTCGACTGCAACAGATTACTTTCCTCCCTTGGTACGTAAATAACTATTAGCACTCCAAAATGTTTTACTGTGAGATAATTGTTGTAAAGCTACTTGCCTAGCAAAAAGCTATTTTCTTAATAATAAAATAAATAATAACTACTTGTCCGCGACATATATACCCCAAATGATGGAGCGCCTTTACAAGCAAAGGAAGAACATACAAAAATATTGACAAAGCTTCTGAACAAGATAGGATAGAAAAAAGATTTACTTGATGGAAAATTTTAATATAAGTGGGGAGTAAGTAGAATAATAAAAATACCTTAGTTGACAATGAAATTCATCTAGTAGACAACCTTATGCCTTTGGTGATGTATCCACAGAATCTGGCACCTCGCTTAGTTTTGGAATCGTTTGCGATACTTTTTACTAAAATTTTGAATGCTCCTCTTATACAATCAGAATTGAGACTTTCCCAGATTTTTGTTATACACCGGAAGAAAGACAAAGAGAACTAGAGAGATTTGAGTGTAGCTTTTTCTACAAGCTGGCCCTATTAGAACATCTTAATTGACAGAATAAAAAATCAGTTAGATCAGAACAAATTGAACAAGCATGTACATAGATTTGAAGAAATTTAATCAAGACGACATTTCCTATGTCACAAGTAAAAATGAAATATTACAGATCTCGGTCGGGCTTTGGCGTCTATTAACCTTTTTAATACAGATAAATACGAACACGGCAGTTTCGCATTATCCCACGTCCTTGCATGGGTCATCTTTGATGTGCAAAGTTTGGGTTTCGTTCTTCAACAAACAATTTTTTGGCTCGGGTTTTGCCGTTATTAACTTTCCTAAAAGAGATAAATAGTACGTCACTTGGGCTACGCTTTTGCATTATTCATCTTCTCAAGACAAATAAGCTCAAATACAGTTCGGGTTACGTCCTCGCACAAATCAGCTTTTGGTGGCCCAAGGTCGGGTTTCACCCTCTACTGGCCTTTTTAAGAAAACTAAATACAAACACAACTTGTTCTACGCTGTAACTTTGTTATTGCAAACTTGAACATGGGTACCATATATGGAAAAAGGCCAATCAAGACTTAAAGCAACATATCTACATCATCAGGAAAGAGGACTACTAACGGAACAGAAAGGCCTAGAAAGCCTTAGAAACAGCAGTAGATGCTCATAATAATTTTGCTAATTACATACAGGACATCAACAGAGTAAGTTATTACGCAACTTACGGATCAAAAATATAGAAAATGAATAGAAGAATAAATAAAACTTATCGCAACGTAACCTTACAACAAACAAACAACAAAGAATTAAACTTAATGGGTATGCTATCATCCTGATTCCCTTGTCGCTGCGTGGACACAGCCAGCTCCCAACGATTCACGTAATTAAAAATGCAGTTGTTTCTGTGAACCAAGGTTTGGATTGTACAGCTATTTAAAGATTAGCAAACACCAATTAAGATCGTAGTGTTTACGTACGTTGGTCCAATAAACAAAGTGCATTCAAAGTTTGTCCAGTGGAAAAAAACAATTAGATTTCCCTTGGCATGAATGTGAAGATACAACGACTACTGTTTGTATGATTATTGTAAAGTTGTGTTCGTTTTAGTTCAGTATTTTGTGTTAACGAACAATGAACTTATAATTTAGTAATATCAAGTACAAATTTTTAATGCGAACAGTTTTATTCTAATCATAACTATTTTCCATGCTTTTAATTTGTACGTATAAATGAATTTATTGTCAATTTTTATTAAATGAAATTATATATTTCCTTTTCGTATTACATTAAGTGCAGTCGTAAGCTATTTACAAGACGCTGACGGGACCCACGCAGTGCTTTGCGTTTTAGGGAATTCTCCTCGAGTGTCACTGGCCAGAATTCTGTGCAGTAAGATTTGATACGAATATTGACGTCTATTTTATACAGTTTTATGTAATTTTGTGTAATCACCTGTTGTTTGTTATTATTGAAGTCACCCAAGCACTTTATTAATTTGATCCAGTTATATTAAATTTAACTGGTAAAGAATATACCGGGTGACTCAAAAGACTCTAATATACTGGGTAATCCAAAGAAAAAGATTTGACGATTTAATTTAGTTATTCCAAATTTAATTAAAGAAGCATATATAGGGTAAATTAAAAATATTCCTGTATAATGCGGTTAACGCCTTGAGCATGTTTTTGTTTCAGAAAGTTTAAGTAAGTATTCGTAAAGCTGTTGCCGATTTAAGAGAGACTACAGTCCTTTTGAATGTAGTTATCTGACTGAATCCATAGTGGCGCCTTCCAATAACACCGATTCTGAGCTACTTCAGTGGTAAGTAAGCATACCGAACCTAGCCGTATTTGACTGTTTGCTAGTCTGGGTATCAGCGAATTTAGTTCTCCGTGCTTTTTAGTCGCTGATTATAAGCCTGTGTCTTAAAGTTCACTTTGGCACGTAACAATGACTTACTACAAAAACGATACTCAATATATAAGATAAAAAGGGTAAAAGTACCAATCCTCTGCCACCTAAAGGATATTTGAAGTTCAAATTCGTTTAAATTTAAAACGAAATAATATTTATCAATGAAACTTTCTGTATAGTTATGCATATTTAAATGATATACATGCTCAATCGTCAAAAGTCATTAAACGTTTAGTTTTATATGAGAAAAAAAAATTTATTAAAACCCACACTTTGGCCCCGTAATCCGCCACTAATTACTAGAAATCCGCCGTCAAGGTCCTAGTAGACGCCCTTTAAGAAACAAAGCTATAAACATCGTATAAACGTGAGGAATGATTATTTCTTAAATGATTACATATGAGTTTTTGGAAGCTTTATTCGGATCACCTGTTTGGCAATTTAAATCTGTTTTAGCGATATCTTCGTTACTCACCATAAGCATAAAATAATTTAACAATTTTATGCCTTTCTTGCATTTGCTCATAAACGATTTATTGAAACGAAAAGAATTTATTTTAAAAAATACACGCAAATACAAAATAAGTAATAATTAATAAACAAATGAATTTAATTCCTACTTTCTACATGATACTCTTTAAAAGTTAATTTTTCACTTAAGTTGGCTGTTTGGACATGTTGACTTCCTAAAATTAGATTTTTTTTTGAAGAAAATAATAACCATTCAATAAATGATGGAAAGATTAATAAATGTGGATGCTAATCAACAAAATTAAATTAAAAAGTCGAGCAACAATAGTATAAAATCTCAGTATTGTGGAATATCTATCGCACGACAGTGGAAGGCGGCGAGCGGATGACTAGACAAATCTGTGAATACCGGTACTCTGCCTACCTTATTTTCGACATTTGTTTAATTAAAATCTAGGATTTTTTGTATTAAATATTAAGACCATTGCTTTAATTTACCAAACAAAAATTTTTACGAAGATGTCCACAAAAATGCGCAAATCTTACCTAGTCGTAGTAAACACAATCACGTACTGGCAGTAAATAAATGCTAATAATTAACATATAACTTTTATTTACCGGAATGAATGTAAGATAATCCCTAGAACGAAGGATGGTAGATAACACAAAGCTAAAAATCTCCGCTATTTATGGTGCCATAATTTATATACAGTGTGTCCGAAAAGTATGGAATATCCTATATATCTCAGTAAATATGCATTTTATGGAAAAGTGTTTCCTATAAAAGTTGTTTAGTGTTTAGTTTTACATTACAGAGCAATACCAAATAACTATTTTTTAAAAAACAAAAGTGCAACGAATAATGCTTCAATTTTTTTTTATGGGAAGGTGTCCCTTTATTGTACTCATTTGATAGAGAATGTTAAAACTTTGATACACTTGCATAAGTAAATTTTGATTAAAACACAAAAAATTGTTTGAAATTTTATTTCAATATTCATCTGTTACAAATTGAAAATTTTGTATAACTACACTCTATAGTTCATAGAAGGTGTTCAAAGTGTGCACCATTTACAGCTTGGCAATGATAAAGTCGTCTTTCAAATTCGTTTACTGCATTTTGAATCGTTTCTGGTGTGATAGCTCTAATCTCTGTTCCAATGCGGTCTTTTAGAGTTTCAATAACTTCAGACATGTCGACATAAATCTTATTTTCGAGATGGCCCCACAGAAAAAAATCAAGTGGACTTAAATCCGGCGAGCAAGCTGGCTATTTTCCTGCACCTCTTCTGCCTATCCATCGATAAGGAAACGTATTATCAAGAAACTGTCGGACATTAATTCCGAAATGAAGACGAGCCCCGTCTTGTTGCAATCATATTCTGTTATGGGGCACATCTGGATCTAGTTCATTAGGAAATAGAACAGCTAAAGCAGGAACTAAGTCAAAACTTAAAAAATCTAGATAAGTATCCGCTGTTAAATTATGTTCTATAAAAAAAGGTCCCAAAATTTGAGTTCCAATAATTCCTGCCCAGACATTGACTTTCTGCTGATATTGAGTGTGCCCTTCTACATACCAGCCAGGATTTACCGAAGACCAGTAGCGCGTGTTTTTTTTGTTAATGGTACCGTTCAAACAAAACGTTGCCTCATCAGTGAAGAGGATATTTTTATGAAAATTTGCATTTTCCTGAAGCCTATGTGTTATTTCTTTGCAAAATTGCAATCTTTGATCTAAATCATCTTCTAATAATTCTTGAACTATACAAGGTTTATACGGATGCCACTTCTCCTTTCTTAGAACTTCGTGTGCAGTGGATTTCTTCAAAGTATGTTCACGAGCAATTTGTCGAACAGAAACATGTGAATTTTCCACGACAGCCAACATTATATTCTCATGTTGTTCATTATTTAGAGCTTTAGGTCTGTCCGTTTTTGGACGATCTTTGACAGAACCCGTCTCGTGAAATTTATGCAAAATTTTACTTACAGTAGACTGAGAAATATGGTATTCGGGGTGCACGTTATTAAACAAATTGCAAATTTCCTCCTGTGTTCTCCTTCTGTCTCCACATCCCAGCATCATTAAAATTTCGATACGATGTTTTTCTGCTATATCCATAGCAAGTCGTATTTTTGTAACTTTGGTATCCTCACGTTAATCAAAAGCTTAAATTAATTAAACAAATAACTTTTCGCTTCAGTTCGGTTATTAATTGACATTTCTACGACGCATTCAATTGTTGCAACAAACAAAAGTGTATCACACCGACCATAATGTGGCTAGATGATATTGAAAATTTAAAAGACCGCGTCTGGAAAGGTAACAGATGAATAAATAAACTTTTAAGCGTTATTCAAACAATTTTTTGCGTTTTACTCAAAATTTACTTATGCAAGTGTATCAAAGTTTTACATCATTGAAAAGAGAAAAACATTCTCTATCAAATGAGTACAATAAAGGGATACCGTCCCATTAAAAAGAATTAAAGCATTATTCGTTGCGCTTTTGTTTTTTTTTAATAGTTATTTGATATTGTCGTGTAATGTAAAACTAAATACTGAACAACTTTAATAGAAAATATTTTTCCATAAAATGCATATTTACTGAGATATATACGATATTCTATACTTTTTGGACAGACGGTATAAATGTGCTTGTACTACCCTATAGATGTTGCTTTGGAGATATAAAGAAAACAAAGAATGTTAAATCAAGCTTTGACATTCTGTACTCCTGAAAATCTTCTCAATTTTTCGTAACTATTTCAGGAACAGCCTGTATATGTATCACAGAAAACTGCTTTCAAACTGGTAAAACGTATATTTTTCAACAAATGAATTCTCAAAATTAAACTCTCTAAACAATTATATTTTATAATTAAGTAATAGCTTCACAAAAACAAAATAAACTGATAAAGAATAAAAAAATGTTTTAAAAAAAACGCTTGTAGCAAATTCCTAAGGTTAGTGGAAACAGTAGAAATTAGAATAATTGATTGTTAGAACTTTGTACATATCGTATATCATCTAAAATAAGGTACAATTAAGAATAAATAAATTAATTCTCGTATTATTAAAAACTCGATGTGGATAAGAATACAAATACAACCCACATTTTCCTAGAAATAAAATTGATTTTCAGGCGTTTCCACTTTTACATTTATATTCAAAATCGCACTCTACAAAGTTTCTTGAGAGAAATGGTTTAGAAGCCTGACGTTTTCCTTCTATAAACCAGCAATAAGTAACGAATAACCAATATTTAATTATATGGTATGGCATAAAATGCCGGAAATTAAAGTGGAGATCGAACAGCGTTCACTTTTCCCAGTCTCTTTTTATTGTTTCGTCCCTTTCGCTTTGTACTGCATGTAAATGGCCTATTTATTTGAATCAAACTTCAAGTTGTTCGTGTGATAAACTACTTAAAATTTCTGTAGGTTCTTTCTTAAACATAACGCTGGATTTTAACGTTTATTTTAACATTCGCTGAATATTAATTAAACATTTATTCAGTTTTATTATGACATAGACGGATTTATTATTGTTCCCGTTTTTTAAATTAAAATTTGTTAGAAATTGATTATGAATGATGTATGCACGCATAGGTGAATATAGGGAAAGGTTTACCTTTCATACGTAGAGATTTTGTCTCTAGAGAAATAATTTTACCCCGTAAATTTTCAGTTTATTCAATTAACTTAATATTAGGCTTTAATTCTTTTTAATGTAATTCTTCTTTCGGGGCAAAAATTGTTTAGAATTTTTTTAATAAAAGAAAACATCTGCTTTTGAACAACACATTAATCTAATATAAAATATAAATGGTAATTGCTACAAAATTTATTTAAATAAAAGCACCGAAATTACTAACGTTTCAAACTTAGTCTTACCTTTTCTAATTTTTCGTGTCACTTTTATTCTTTCTTACAATTTTATAAGTATGAAATAACCTCAATAAAATCATAAAGCAACCGCCATATGAATTCTTGAAGTAAGTCTTTAATGAATACTTCATGCCTCTCCATGCTTCCAATTTCCTTTGCATAACGTAAATTTAACCAGCAACTTTTGTCTTTAATTAGAGCTCGCAGCTAAAACTGGTAATTATACAACGTCTTTTATAAAAAAAGAGTTCTGAGTATTCTTATTAGAAACCCTGAATAATAAATTTTTGTTTTAAAATGCTGTATTCACTTATTTTTCCAGCCTATTTATTTAAGTCGTATCTTAATTATATAATATTTGCATAGTACGTTGCAGACCAATTTATTTCCGCATCTAGAGTGAATAAAAAAGCGTTCAGGCACCTATTCACTGTAAAACAAACTAATGTACAGGGTGTCTTAACAGTTACTGAGTTATCGATAAATTCATTTATTTTTATAAAGAATCATGTTAACTTGAAAAACAAATAATTCAATACAAAAAACAAAATCAGATATTCTGGCAAATTAGTAACAGTTGAGAATCAGACCGTTTTGATTTACATTATTATCAAGCCCTTAAGGCTATGTTGTGTATACTTTTCGGGATACCCTGCATAAAAAACAAGCAGTATTTACAGAAAAAATAAAACATGAGCATATTCCTTATATCGTTTAGGGTAGATGGATATTCAATTATTCGTTTCATTAACAATAATTTATACAGGATGAATTTGAAAAAACATTCTATTCTGATTTACATAGTTTTGTAGCAGCTACACACTTTAGATCGAAATCGCCTATTATGATTTTGCAAATACAGTGTAGAAGTTCAATTGTTAACAGAGAAATGTAAATTAAAATTTATTTAACTTACGTGGGCAAGCTTCACCTTTCATTGTGGAGGTAGCTGCTATATAAAATACAAGATGAATCAATCATTATGAGCAATATTATTAAAAATTCCTCCCACAGAAAGTAGTTGTTTAATCTTTTATTACAATTAATATTTTCAATGTTTACTTCGTATAAGCTTTTCTTTTTTTTATGTAACACGTTTACTGCGTTACTAGCCAAATATGCATACATATCTAGCCTGAAGAATTGGTCTGACACTAAAATGTCTTGGTGTAATTATATATATGGAGTTGGCCCGAGTACCAACTATATTTTTATTGATCTAAACACGACTTGTACCATTACAATCATATAACGTCAAAAATAACGCGAGATAGATTTCTACCACCTTTGCAAAATATTCATTTTAATGACAATGAACACCTGGCGGATTCTCAAGATTTTTTATTTAGAATATGACCACTTTTTGATCAGTTTAGTGATAAATTTCAGTAATTATTGACTCCTGCTAAAACATTGATAATTAATGAAAGTAGACTAGGAATAAGACAATATACAGTGCCCGCCAAAATGTCTGCACAATATGTGAAGAAATTTTATTGCATGACTCATAGAAGATTTGTTTCCGGCATCAGGTTTTGCTCGCTCCAGAACCAAAAATGACCTAATCAAAAGTAATCATGTAGTCTCCATTACCTGTCAAATTTGACATTTTTAGAAAAAATGTCCGAGAAATGGACTTACTTAACCGAATTTCAAAAAAAGTCATGAGAAAGAAATCTTTCCTTTGCAATTGTTTACCCGTATGCAAATTTTCAAAAGCCTACCACAATTTTCATATTTTGCTCTATATTTTGCTTTTCCTTATTTGTTAATTCATAAAAGTCGATCCAATCTAATTAAAAATACTTATTTATTAGATACATATTGCACAATACTCCTTTTACGGTCTAAAGATTTTACTTTTCCTTATTTTAATGTAAAAAATGAAAATGGAGCTTTGGTAAAGCAGCACACTTGGTGCAATCCTTATTGTTATTACTAAGCAGATCTTTGTTCCTAGTATGTTGTTTACCATTTCCTAGTACTTTCTCCTTTTTTTAGATTTGCTTCAGGAATGTTTTCTTCCATTTTGCGATAAACTGATCTTACTCTCCTGCGTGAGAACGGATACCGGAGTGGTAATGGCTCTGGATTTGTAATAGTTCTAAACCTGATCGTAGTCCTGTACATTCAAATTTATGAGAATTTGGTACATTTTAAACAATTACGTGCCCATCTTCTGTCACTTAAAAAAGTAAATTCACATTGATTGGAGCCAAGGTGCGTAGAACTAGGATCTCAACAGATGTCCCGTTACAATTCTACTGGTAGGTAGTGCGAAACCAAGTAAAACAAGGATAAAACTATTATGTTAGTGTCAGCGCAAGCAAAAACTCCCTCTATCAATATTCAATAGTCAGCCTTTTCTATTGACAAACAATTTATCTCAAGATGAGTTACTTGCTTTTCATTTTGTATGGATGTACAGTTGAATGATATTTCATCTTCATTTCCACACAAGACAACTGTGATTGGTAGCACATGGTACCTTTGGTCAACAGATCTGTCGCTGTGCTGACAATAAACTATTGTAAAATATCTGGTTCCTTGATGACTCCCGTCAAGTTGGACAAGCAACAAAACGTCTTCATACCGAAAGCGTCCCTGCGTGTCATGTCTACGAGCTTACATTATTTGTACCTGCTATACGATGAGCTGAACTGTTTACCTTCCGCTTTCCAGATTTTTACGTACGAGGGCTGTTTGACGGAAGCGTGACTTTCCGCTAGATGGCGCTGATATCGGTAAATCGAAAACATTAGCATATACGTCAGTCTTTTAGAGGCTTAACCTCCAAATTTCATGTCAATCTGTGAAATAGTATACATTTGGCAGTCATAGAAATCAATCAAGTTTGTGCTATTTTGTAAATATGGAAAAACGTGAATTTCGTGTTTTAATTAAACATTATTTTTTACGTGGAAAAACAGTGAAAGAAACTGAGGAGAAATTACGGAAATATTACGGTGAATCTGCTCCATCGCATGGAATGGTTTCCAAGTGGTTTAATTCATTTAAAACTGGCCGTATGAGCACTGACGATGGTGAACGCCCCGGGCCCTTACAAACGGTCACTACTAAGGAAATCGTTGACAAAATCCATAATATGGTAATGGCTGATCGACGTTTGAAAGTGCGCGAGATAGTTGATGCTGTTGGCATCTCAATCGAACGGGTGCATAATATTTTACACGAACATTTGTATATTAAAAAGGTATCGGCAAGATGGGTGCCGCGATTGCTCACAGTGGACCAAATGAGAATTCGTGTTCAACCTTCAAATCAATGTTTGGTCATGTTACAACGTAATCCAGTTGAGTTTTTTCGCCGATATGTGACTGTTGACGAAACCTGGATCCACCACCATACCCCTGAGACAAAGGAACAGTGAAACAATGGATATCACCAGACGAACGTGCACCAAAGAAGACTAAAATTGGTCACTCGGCTAATAAGGTCATGGCGACTATTTTTTGGGATTCTAAAGGCATAATCCATATTGACTATTTGGAAAGGGGTAAAACAATAACTGGCCAATATTATGCTGATTTATTGACCCGTTTTGATGTTATCTTAAAGAAAAAACGCCCACATTTGGCACGTAAGAAAGTGCTCTTTCATTACGACAACGCCCCATCTCATTCATCTGCAATTGCAACCGCTAAATTGGTACAATTACGCTACGAACTGCTTCCCCATCCACCATACTCACCGGATCTGGCCCCAAGAGACTTTTTTTATTTCCGAATTTGAAAAAAATCTCTCGCAGGAAAAAAATTCGCATCAAATGAAGAGGTTATTGCTGCAACGCAGGCCTATTTTGACGAGTTGCCAAAAGAACATTTCTCAGAAGGCTTAAAGAAATTGGAAAGTCGTTGGACTAAGTGTGTAGCACTTGAAGGGAACTATGTTGAAAAATAATAAAAAAAATCTAGGCTAAACCTGTTCTTTATTGAAATGTCACACTTCCGTCAAACAGCCCTCGTAAGTGCGATACTTGGTAATGCTGGTAGCATGACTTTGTAGATGGTATTCGAGATCCTTTTTGTTTTGCCTTTATATCTTGTTTTTAGTTTTTAGAGGCCTTGTCTATCGGAACAGATCAAGTTTCTAAAAAGTTACCACTCTTAGAAAATTGTTCCAGTACAGAAATTGCTCGATGGCTTGGTAAGATGTTGTATTCTACATTGCGTAAAACAATAATTATTATGAGTCTCAAGTACCATCATAGTGATGACAAGTTTGGTTGTAATAAAATATCAAAAACAGTTCTTGCAATTATTACGCAAAGGCTCATCTTTAAATGAACCCAAATTGTGATTGTATCATTATGGGAAGATATAGGTGTTGACGATTTGCTTTCTACAATTCAAAGAGGCACGGAACTTATTTCCACAGGTATTTTCAGCAACACTAGTGATTACACGTTTGTTGGCTTAGACCTTTGTGATTCTGTTTGGAAAGAGATGGTTTGATAACAGAAAAGATTTTAAAAAAATTCAAATGACTTTATTCGAATATTTAATTCTTTAAAATATACCAAATCTCATACATATGTAGAAAAAATGAACTGCAATTTCAAAGTTTAGGAGGCCTGGAGAGAGCATCAAAAAGTTAACACTATAGGTCTTTTGAGGAAATAATTCTTCTAATGTAATCTAGACATGCGCCAACTTCAGCTTTCCCCTACTCAGTTGCGGATTTGTCGAAATTTGGTTTTTATATACTGGAATAATAAACAGTAACTACTCGATAGTAGGTAGTAATCACTACCAGGTGTATACCTATGAAATGAGACTTTCAGCTATTAGACCACAGATGTCGCTAGGAGTATTTTTAAACTGTCCCAAATGTCTTATTTTTTTCGTCTGTCATCTGTCAACAATATTCAATTCATTGTTTGTGATGTTTCATACAACAACGCATTTTTTTCGCTCTTAAAAATGTCGAATTTCGTGCCTTCAAACTACGATTTGCGGACATCGTTGATTTTCTGTTATCAATTGAAGAAAAACGCTTCTCAAGCTCATCAAATGCTTATAGAAGCTTACGGTGGACATGCTCTATGCAGAGCACAGTGCTTCAGGTGGTTTGAAAAATTCCGAAGTGGTGATTTTAGCGTGGAGAACGAGGAACGTGGCCGGCCACCGAAAAAGTTTGAGGACACCGAATTGCAAGCATTGTTGAATGAAGATGATGGTCAAACGCAAGAAATGATGGCAGAGCAGTTGGGAGTGACCCAAAAAACCATTTGCAAACGTTTGAAAGACATGGGCATGATTTTAAAGGTCGGAAGATGGGTACCGCATTAACTGACTGAAAGGCAGCAAGAGAACCGAAAAACCACTTGTGAAATGCTGCTCTCCCGGTTCAAAAGGAAGTCTTTTTTGCATCGAATCGTTACGGGTGTATTTCTCCAATCCCAAGCGTAAACGATCGTATGGTCCGCCCGGCCACAAGCCAAAATCAACGGCCAAACCAGATCGCTTCGGCCGCAAGGCAATGCTGTGTGTTTTCTGGGATCAGCATGGTATGATTTGGTACGAGCTATTAAAACCAGGTGAAACAGTTGACGGTGCACGCTACCAACGACAATTGGCCGTTTTGAACAGCGCTATACACCGAAAACGCCCAGAATATGCCGATCGGCGTCACAAAGTAATTTTTTCTTGATGACAATGCACCACCACATCGAACAAGAGCGACCCGGGAATTGGTGGAGACGTACGATTGGGAACCGCTGGTGCATGCGGCTTACTCACCAGACTTGACGCCTTCCGATTATCATTTGTTTGCATCGATGGGCCACGCACTTTCCGAGCAGTGCTTCAATTCTCACGAAGAAGCTCGGTGATTGGTTTGCGGCCAAAGACGGCCAATTTTTTTGGCGCGGCATTCACAAATTGCCTGAGAGATGGGTAAAATGTGTCGCTAGCGATGGCTATTATTTTGAAGATTAAATTTGTAACCATTTTTTGTTAATAAACGTTTAAAATTGAAAAAAAAAGTCTCATTTCATAGGTATACACCTAATAAATAGTAAATGCCTAAAAAGCTGTTAGTAAAACCCTATAAACAGTAAACTACAACATACTGTCAAAACTTTCCATGCGAATTTGGCTAGTTTTAACCAATATCAAGGAGAGTTTTTGATTGAGCAGCCGCCATCTTTCATGACGTATAACAAGAAAATGTATCAAGTGACGGATGTCCACCCAAGTCAAAGCATTCTTTAATAAAGAGTTTCTCTATTCGAACTTTCCTGCAGGACTACAGCCAGGTCCTGGATTATAAACGGCCTGCCTATGTTCGATCCACGACAGAGTATAATGGCAATTTTTAAAAATAACAAAAGTTCTCAGGCTATCACACTAAGGTTTGTAGTAGGCGTTGATTTTTCAAAAACAACAACCCAAGACCTATCAAGGCGGTTCCAAGTGGTTAACTGTCAGGGTGTGACAAAGATCCCATCCAAGCGGTTCCACTGTGGTTAACTACCAAAGTAGGACAAGGTAATTGTTGTATAGGCTCTTCTGCAATCACACTAATATCTGTGGCAGACATTAACCCCTAAGTAACGAGCCAAGAACTGCTAAGGAGGTTTTAAACGTAATTGAGGAGGCAGTTCTAAGTGCAGCTATCAAGGTTATGGTTGAATGGAGAAAAGTAATTGCACAGAGAAAGGGTCTATGAAGACTATTTGCTAGGCATAATAAGTTTCCGTAGAATATTATTGCTAGTGTTACTATTACTGTGCTAAACAATTTCGATTATTCATATTTATTATAGGGAATATAAGAGATCTTTTATAGCTTTGAAAGGCACCTCAAAACGCGTTGCGTTCCGGTCATTGCTCTTTCCCTTTCCTATTCTACTTAGTCAAGACGCGTAAGCAGACGTAGCAATGCCACTCTGATGTTTTTATTTACATTGGGATGCATGAGTCGGTAACGAAATTGTTTTGGTGTTAACCCAGTAAGCGGGATTTGACAGTCTTGCCGGGGAGCGGACACCCGGCTGAGAATTGGTTACTAGAAATCTTTTTATGCGGATTCCATCTTTCTCAGCTTTGTAGATTTTTTCTCGATTGGATCTCTCTTCCGTTCAATTGCATTCATCATCAAGTCTAGCGAATACTTTACCCTCACATTTCTTAATTTCTTTTTTCATTTTGCATTGGCTTCAATTAAATTTTCCAGTTCTTTTTCCACTAGCTAATATTTTTATCGCCAATTATCTTGCATGTTTGTCGTCACAGGAGGCATTTTAACAAGCTGAAGTTTCTGGAGATAATTATGAATCAACATTTGATTTTTAACGTGGCATATTTTTGTTCACTTGTTCTATTTCTGACAAGTTCTTAGATGTCAATTGTAATTTAGCTTGTTTGGAAAGGTTGAGAGTTTGCATACTCGAAGGCTCCAATCTAATCCATCTGGTTCTTGTCATCAAAAGCCATAGTTTCTGCTGGAGGAAATTGTTTGTCTCTAGGAAGATCTCGCTTTAAATAGTTTCTCTAGGATTCACATGAGACTGTTTTCCTATTAAAGTTTAAATATTTACTTTAACAAAATATGACCAAATCAAGATAATTGATTTTATAACAGTATTTTTACTTTTGTATTTGATGAGAACGTTTTATATAAAAATAGTTTTAACCCCGCCATCTCCCATTCAGAGCTAGTCTGCCGACAATTTCTTTATTACTTTTAGGGATAAATATTACTAGCGGCCAACGGTAATATTTGCCTAGCGCAAACTACAGAAAAACGGAAGTATTTCAGGTTGTCACTCGCTAAGACTCATGAATATCTAGTAGACATTCATCCTATCTACTCTCTATTTACTCAGTTCCAACTTGTGGAAGGCCTAACACATGGGCTGAAAAGTCCCAGGCCTAAAAAATAGATGGCGCTGGTTCTATTGCATTCACCGCTTTTTCAGTTAGTACTAACCTTCAAAAGACAGCTGTTAGAATTTCATGATATTCTATTCATTATTTTGTGAGTTATTGTGCTAAGAGTGACGCTACTTTTGTTATTTTCAAAACAATGGATCAAAAACAATTTCGTGTTTTAATTTTACACTGCTTCTTGATGGGAAAAAATACCGTTCAAGCGAAGCAATGGCTTGAAAAGTGTTATGGGGACTCCGCTCCATCAGAAACAACAATAAAACGTTGGTTTGCTGACTTCAAACGTGGTCGTAGAGACACCGATGATGCAGAACGCAGTGGACGTCCAAATGAGGCGGTAACACCAGAAAACATCAAAAAAATCCACAAAATCGTTTTGAATGATCGAAAAGTGAAGTTGCGTGAGTTAACTGACATTGTAAAGATATCAAAAGAACGTGTTGGCTTTATATTGCATGAGCATTTGACTATGAGAAAGCTCTGCTCAAAGTGGGTGCCGCGTTTGCTCACTGTTCACCAAAAACAAGAACGTGTTGATGTTTCTGAGCAGTGTTTGGCCATGTTTAAACGTAACAAACCGGAATTTTTGCGTCGATATGTGACAATGGATGAAACATGAATCCATCACTTCACTCCGGAATCAAAACGATCGTCATCCGAGTGGACAGCAACTGGTGAACCTCGTCCAAAGCGACCGAAAGCACAACAATCGGCTGGAAAGGTTATGGCCTCGGTATTTTGGGATGTGCGTAGTGTAATATTCATCGACTATCTTGAGAAGGGAAATACCATCAACAGTGAATATTATATAGCGTTATTGGAGCGTTTGAAGGCCGAAATTGCAAAGAAACGACCGCATATGGCAAAGAAAATAATTTTGTTTCGTCAAGACAACGCACCGTGTCACAAGTCAATCAAAACAATGGCAAAACTACATGAATTGAACTTCGAATTGCTCCCACATCCACCGTATTCGCCAGATTTGGCTCCCAGCGACTACTGGCTGTTCGCAGACCTAAGAAAAATGCTTGCCGGTAAGAAATTTCGCTCGAATGAACAGGTTATCGCTGAAACTGAGTCCTATTTTGAGGCAAAAGATAAATCGTTCTACAAAAGTGGTATTGAAATGTTAGAGCGGCGCTGGAATGATTGCGTTGTTCTTGATGGAAATTACGTTGATGAATAAAGCTAATTTTGAACAAAAAAAACCGTGTTTTCTTTGTTAGGCCTGGGACTTTTCAGCCCATGTGTTATGAAGAACGAATGGAAACGCGTCCAGGAATTCTCTAATTGGGATGTTTAAAGTTTCTCAATAAAAGAATTCAGGTTAGGCCCAGCTTTCTCTTGTTACCGTCTTGCTACAGACGCCTTCAGATTTCTTTAAATGTTACTACAAACATACTTCTTTATCACAATTTATTATTTTTTCATTTCTTACCGACGATGCGACGATGCATTGATTTGCTTCCAAGTCCTATAAACCAAGAAGAACTTTGTGCGGGATATCTGGTTAGAAATATCACCAAACAAAAAATCGAATGAACCCTCCACTTCTATAAAGTAGACCGGTACGCCGCCGACGAGAAAGAACAGTCTACGCTTACATACAATAAGGGCTTGTTTGGCGTATTCCAGTCGTTTTCTGTTCGGCACCCACTAGAATTGAGTGTTACCTTTGTTTTCTTAATATTTATTTTGTTTTCCTGGTTTAAAGAAATTTATACTCTATACTTACCCCTGTTTTGCAGCAAAAATAATACAATAATAAAAACTAACAGAAACGAAAAATTTCTGACATAAAACATAACACAATCTACTCGAATATTAGAAGACTTAATTTTCAGAAAATTGTGTTGTAGCTCACTTATTCACTAGATCAGTGGAATTATAGTTTTAAAACATGCGTGACTTATAATACCAACTGTTTCCTACAAATAGCAGTAAAGAAAGATTTTCCCAAATTATTTTAACAACAAATCTCAAACTTACTTTAAAGTCAACTGCACCCAATGGAATACTGAGTACGGTGATGTTCAGGGAAATGTGACGGCAAAAATCTAAAATTGGGTAGTACATGCTAAGAACATTATATGTGCAAACTAATTAAGGGGGTACGATAGAGAGACTATACAAAATTAGGTTCAAAGTAAAAGGATTTCCTAACTGCACACAATTTTCGATATTAACGTCATATATTTTGTTCTTGATGATAATCTTTTTCGTGTTGCTTATATGTTGATACCATAAATTAAAATTGAATATTTTATTCAATGTTTATTACACTTGTATAAACTATAAATTGATGATGTACTTAAGAAAACTAAAACCCCTTCAGTATTACCTCGTAAAAATTGAATTTTTATTCCTTAAAAAAAAGAATTCAAAAAAATTGAGAATTATCCGTGAAGGTTATGCAAATTGAGAATCTTCAGTTGTACATTTCGCATACAAATTTTTGAGATAATGTTCGTTAACTAAATTTTATTACAAATTAAATAAAGCAATAACATAAATAATTCAAGATCAGGATAAATTCAAAGTTTAAATATGTAATACCACTGTAGAAACTGTATTTGAATAATAATTAAGGATTATACTACTTCGTTCCGTTTTCTAAAATTTAGGATTGGAATAAATTATTCTAATTTCACATTGCGTGCAAGCAAGATATCAGAAGTTTTTGTAGATACACAACTTTCACATGAGCTTTCTGTAAATAAGGTTACATACATTAAATGGGTTCAATATTCCGTAACTGAAAAAGTCACGTTTTCTCTGAAACATAAAGGAATAAAACAGAAACTGGAAAAATGTAATTTGCTATAAGTCTTCACATACATAACTTGTACGAAACTGCCGGTTTTTTAAGCATAATAAAAGAGTTCAAGGCAACTTGTTTCCAGGAAGCGTCAATTAGTTTTTATATAAAAATAACAAAATATTTGAATGACAACTTAACACGTGCTTGTATCCTGCAGGCAATAACATTTCATTTTTTGAATTCCTACGTTTATTAACATTCCTCATAACTCATTTCAGAACGTCTTTGCCGGTTCTGATTACCAATTTAATAACGTTCTTACAAAAGTTACATTCCCCAGACACCTAATTTAGTTTGAAAAGCTATGATATTAAAACTTATACAATTTCCACGATTCAAAATCAACGATGTTATTAGTTTTTAGATTAATAAGAGTGATTTAATGAACTTTTTGTTCCGTCAGTCTTGATAAAATTTATTAACTCCAGTAATGAAAGCTTGTTGCTTCCATTCTTATACAATTATATTATTTGACAGAAAATTAAATACTTATGCTATTAATGTGGAGATTTTATTTTGCTGTTGCTTTGATATAAAAATAAAACTGGATAGTCTTCATAGAGTTAGGCTTACTACACACGACTCAAACAGAAGATTCCCAACACAACAGATACACTTGACCACATAATCGCCCCGGTAGGATTCAACAGCCCGGTAGGGGCTGATAGATGTACTTATTAGTGTCTCTAGTCGTATTTTAATCCGATGTTTTCTCCCCTTTTTCTTTGAGACGATGGTTGTATTTTTCTTAAGATTCCAAGTTAGATAGTCAACTTTGACACATCAGCCCGTTCCTAGGCTTTTGGGGAGCTTTGGCAGGAGATCAGATTAGAAACTCCTAGCTCAAGAAGTGGTTCTTAACTTATAGAATATCTTCAGGAAACATGATTCAGAATCATTTTTCTCCCATCGTCGTATCGTATCAATAGTTCAGAATCACTACATAATTGCCAATTGTGATTTGAGATGATGATTTCTCCACTCAACTAGGTTAACCTTTTGGTTAGCATGTACTTCATATTGGGTGCAAGCAACACCAACAAGATGAACTACACCTCATCGTCACTACTGTTTTTCATAGAAAACCATATCAATGAAAAACTCTTATGCTGGGGCTTTCTTTAACGCAAACAGTTCTATTTATTTAATATAAGTATCTTCTAACTATAATTGTTATGCATCTGTTCCCAGATGCAGTTTGGAGCATAGAAGCAAACAAATTGTTCAATGTTTTGTTAACGTAATAGTGCCTTACAATCGGTGCATCAGGGTACGCTTCCAGTATATCTTCTTCTTTTCAACCTCCCAAACAACATTCTGAGCTTCTTTGGACTTGCACCATTTGACATGATGTTTCCACAGAAAACCAAAACATCTTTATACACTGTAACTGTTTTAAAATCAGCAGTATATGATTTTCGAAACTTTTTCATAAGACAATTGTTGCTGCCTAAGGTCACCCAGTGTTTTCTTACTAAAATCAACGGTTACCGTACCAACTTCTAACTTGATTTCTGATAAATCAATACATAGTATTTGCAAAAGGATAATTATGTGCTGTGACTAATCGATATGAAGGTTATAAAGTCTGCAACGACAGAGTCACCTGCAAGACTTTCACTTAGCTTAATTCAATGACATTAGTTATTCAAACAAATCAATGTTGCGGTTTAAGAGTTGTAAAAGTTTGACCGTAACATAAAGTAAATTGGGTGTTTTGAAATGTAACTACGTGTTGAACGAAATATGATGAGAGCTGAGGCATTTGCGATGGCTGCAAGTGCAATATGGAAAAAGCGCTGGTAATGTTCCAATATTTTCCTTGGTCACTAAGGAGAATCACTGTAAAACTCTAGAGAAAACAGTCTACCCAGGGATCAATTCGTAACTTCCCGAATGCGACGGTAGTGCAAAGACCGCTAACTACGTCGCTCCTAACCAAACTAGCCCTTGCGACGTGGCGGTGTGGCGGCTGTTAATTTTAAGCTTTTAATGTACTTAAGAAGCTTGTTGACTGCATAAACTACGGCAATGGCTTTACGCTTGGTATTGCTGTAGGTGCTGTAAGTAGCCAAGTAGCAAACTCTACCGACCGTTCGTCAGGATTCCTTCCGTGGAATAGACTCCTAACGCATCGAGCTACTTTGGGTTTCCCCGACGCGGTGATCAATAGACCTTTTAACACACCAAGTGCAACTTTTTGCTTGGTTCTCCACATCCACATTATTTTATAGGTCGTGAGACTTGAGTGAAGTTTAATATAAACCGTCGTAAGTCATTGCAGGTAGGTAAGAAAGTCATGACGTGTTTCACGTTTTGCAGTGCGGGACTCTTGATAAGAGCTGTCACTTTCTTGGCGTCAGTGCTGATGCTCTTGATTGGGATCACATCTCAACCATAAAGAAGCACATTGTAATTTTGTGTGCTTTTTTAATTTTAGAGGTTGAATATGAATGACCCAATTACTTACTCCATTACTGACCTAATTACATTTTTTTAAGTTTGGCTTTTGTATTGGCAGAGAATGCAGTCTTTCTAAACAACTGAGTTTAACTAGACAGTCCTGTTAATCTGCATTTTTCATAATTGAATCTAATGTAGAATTCGATTTGATAGTAGTATTAGTATGTGATACACGTTAATTTTATTAAACTTCATTAAACTAAAGATAATCAAGAACAATTCTATAAATATAGATAACACGGTAATCGAAATGAAGTGTGAAAGTTCTGAAATAAAATTTCTTAACGAAAATCTAACCAAAGTAGTCTATTTTGCTAGATTAGGTAAACTAGGTGGTTTATTGAGCTGAAAGTTCGTAATGTGAGTTACACGATTTTTTCACACTGTTCGAGGCTTTTAATTCATGTCTCATGAATGGTAAGATATTTTGCTTTACTGTTTACGGTGAATTTGTAGCTCAAGTCGAAAGGAATACATAATAGGATGGAACTTAACCATATAGTGAAAATAAAAATTTTTTGTTTTGATGTGTAGTAGTAAAATTTGTTTTTCTTTTTGGATGCCTAAGCTACCAGTAAAAAACTTTTATGTTAATTCATTTGTTTTCCGGTGCCGCACGGAACTTGAAGTTTTACAATTTAAATACTAAGTAACGAGAAGTAAAACACGCAACTCTTAACTCATATTAGCTTATATTAAGCAAATACTAGAAGTCACCACGAGGAAGTGGCTGCGTATCGACTTCCATCCTCCCTCCAGCCCTTTCTTATATTAGCTATTTAACCTACGGGTTTATAGTGGTCGACTTTGACATAACACTGCAAGACTTCAACCTCCCCAAAATAAAGCCATTTCTAGCTTCAGATCCAGACACAACTGACGCGGCTTCCGTGACAATCTTGACGCAGCTTTCTACTGCCTGAGTATGACAAGAAAAATATGGAAAATTAGGTGTTTCTCCGGTTTGTATACTCAGAGGCTTCAAAGTTAAGGGGAGGAATTTCAAATGTCCTAACACTTTTATTAGGTTTGGATCTAGCTGTAAGTATCCTCCTAAGCCCAAGTTCTCTAATATGTCGCCGGGAATCAGTTGTCATTGCCAAAAGTATATTTTCATGATTGCCAAAAAAGCCATTCCTTTGAATGACTGGATGAATGATGTTTTTGTACTTTTATTGGTACCTGGAACATTTAATCACTTTCCACAAATGAATAGATCCATCTTTGCAAGAAGGTTTTACTTTAATGTTGAACCACATATGCCTATAAATTTTAATAACATATTCGGCAAGAACCTGTAAATTTAGAGGAGGAGCTTTACAGGACACATATAAACGCAAAATTATGTTTGCTGTTGTTAACCAACAAGAGTGAGCAACTTTTCCTGGGTTCCTTTCTGCTAAGTCTTCGGGAAATATTTCGCTTGATACTGCTTGACAAATTTCGAACAAGTACTTCTGGTCCGTACTTAAATTCTTAAAATTGACTTGTGGCAGCTACGATTCAATTTTTTTATAATTTATAATTTTCATTTTTTCACATTTTTCAAGTTGTTATCCTATTGGCTCAGAGAATCCTTTAGGATCCGTAGTTTGCCCATCTAGTTGTTGAAATAAGTGCCTGAAGGGAAGCTTATTTGCATGTAGTAAAACATTATCCACTGTAAAAGTTTTTTCAGTTTTGTTTTCAATATTTTGATGACTCCAGACTTACGTCCGGCATTTACGGCAGTTTCATCGCACCCAATCAGCTGAAAATTTGAAATGTCAGTATAATTATTTTGAAAATACGCCAAAATTTCATTGGCTATATTATTAGCAGAGGAAGATGCTAATAAAATATGACCGATATATATACGACCACATGCTCTTCGTTAATGATTTTTCGATGTGCTTTTTTTCCCTTTGCTTCAGTTCTAATGGTGTTAATTTTTCTGCCGTCGAAATACAAGCCTTCTAAAATTAACTCTTGTCTTCGTGCTTCTTCAAATTCTTTCTTTGTCTTTTTAAGGCCATTCTGCCAATTACCTTCTTTTTATTATTATCAAGATAAAACCCATGTCTTCTAAAGTGGCGTTCGCAATAATAGTTGCTGCTCTGTCTGATATTCCTGTTCTTTCAAGTACCAGGGCAAGTGTAGGTAGATGAAATCTTTGAGCTCGTTTTTTTTTTCAGTTCCGCTTCTTAACTGAGGTAGATAGTTAATTGTCAAATTCAGGATTTTACCGATAACTTGTAGGTTATCTTCTTCAAATGGCGAATCAGCCATCAAAACCTCAATTTCTTGTTTTAAAATACATTCTTCCTTCCTTAATAATTCTTTTTCCCGTCTTTCGGCGCTGCGCATCATTTTTTTTTTGAAGTTTTCATATATTTTGGTTTTATTGCCACCATCCTTTTATCCCTTTGGTCTTGGAGAAGGTTGCGTTCTTGTTCTGGTACACGACAAACTTTGGTGTATTTACACAAATAAAAGTCTTTACACCTACAGGAGCTTACATCAAAAAGTTTCTTTGCCGATTGCCTAAAATTTTGCAATTTTATATTGAATGTGGGATTATGCTTTCTACTCTTAATACTCTTATTTAAATTTTGACATTTGTCATGATAGTCTCTGGTCATTTTTACGATTCGTGTATCAGAAATCGTTGAAATTGAAGCTCGGAGACATTTGAGTTGTCAGATTTTAAGTTAAACTGAAGCCATAAACAATGTTTCATAACATCTTCGTATATTGATAATACACGACTGTCTAAAGTTAATTGTTTTGGTACACCAAATACAGGTCGCTTTACCATTCTTTTTATTATAGGACTCAAACACTTCTTTATTTTATGTTTTCCATAATACAAACTTATTGATAACCTTAAAATAGCTTCAATGGAATGATTGCTTTTTTAAATATTTTTTTTAGAAATTCAGAGGCTTTGCGCTACCGGTAAATATCATTTAAAATTTAAAAGCAGAATATTTTCGTTATATGGAGTTAAAAAAGAAAAGAATTTTCACTATTACAAAATCAAAACTCTGCTGAACATACCTATTCAAAATACTTACATTGTGCGTTTCAGAAATGATCTCAATGTCCATAATCACGTCGTAGAGAACTGTGATCAACTGCGCAGCATTAAGGGACCGCGGATAGGGGTGCTGCTTTTAGGGATCACTAGTCTAGCTGCTTATCCACACTTGATCAAATTCTGATCCATAGACGACCGCCATTGCATTTCTCAGAGATATCAAAATAGCACCAAAGGAGTTTCGTTCTACTTAGAAAGATGTCTACGTAAGCAGTAAAATAAATTTTGTCTTTAACGATTTCGCCTCTGGAGGTCACGGTAACTTGGCACAAATTCAATTGTAAAAGTTTTTTCTCGATAATGGAAATGGTGAAAAATACCAAACATTCACCTATCGCAACAAACACATCTTGGTGTAGGTGCAGTTCAATTCTTCTCATTTAGAGAAGAATGTGTTTTTCCAGCATATCTCCGGAACAAAACGTCCTATCGAGATGAGATTTTTGATTAAATTTTTATAAGGTATATTAGAAAATCGAATTCCCACCACCTTTGAATCACTGTAGTTAGCCGTGGTCGTGGTCTTTTGCAAAATATCTCTCTTTCATCCGACACTTTGAAATATCGCCTACAAAAAAGGCCTCCAATTACAGACAGTTGGAACACCCTGTATAGTAGGAAAAAACTAGCTTTAATACTAATTAACACAGATAAAGAAACATATTGAAAGAAAAAATAAAAAGGATGAAAGAAAGTCTTACACAGTAGTTTGAATTGAAATTGCGTTTAAATGGAAACAACTACGTTAAAATTAAAACAATAGAACAAGCGTCTTCATTGTGATATCAACAAATGAGAAATAACAATTGGAATAGGTAGTAAGGAGCTTCGCTTTTACGACAAATGGATGTAGGAAAGCGAACCAAAAAGGATACACGAAAGAATCAAAAATACAGTTGCTAAGTTACCTACTAAAATTCTCCTTGGAAATTAATATCAATATCTCTAAGGGGATTTGTTTTGAAAGTTTTCTTCAATACTGGGAAGATTTCAGAACAAAAAAAGAATCAAAAACGTTTTGATAAATTAGAATTGTTGTAGTATTAGTTTTCTACATAACAACAACAATTAAGATTACGTATTTATGGTTAACATTACAAGTCTTTGATAAATATTAATAACTCGTGCTATACGAAACAGAGAAAAAAACAAGAAACATAATAATAAAACCAGAACAAATAATAAAGAAACCTCCACTGTCAGTATTAATCTTTTAAATCTTTTCCGGAGTGTCAGTCATTAGAAGCAATATTATGTTGTATCTACCACCTAATTCCCTCATAAAGGAAAGCGTAATCTTTTGTCAGTTTTCTCCCCTAGAAAGACGTCGACGTTTCCATGTCGTGTACTCATTATTCCCTATCACACGTTTTACGTTTATTTCCATAAAAGGAAAGATAAAACAAAAGTGACATCATTCAAGGTTATCTAAAACGCAATTTAATCCTAAATGATTCAATTAGTGCTTTATTTTCACGCAAGGTTATTCCTCCCCGGACATAAATTTTCCAAAAAAATACACAAGAAAAAATGTAGAGGTTCTTGGTTATTGCTTGATACGATAAAAAAAATCATAAACCGTCTTTTATTTAGAAAACCTAAAATTCTTACAAAACACAAATTATTCATAGAATTCATACTATAGGTAAAATGACAAGTAGAAATACATAAATAATACGTAATTAATTTATTCTGCATAATTTCCCAAAGGCGTTCTGATTATAAAAGAAGTCAAAATGATTTCCACCTGCTTCCCTTTACGTACTTGTTAACTATTTACATTTAGAAATGAAAAGGGGCTTGAATGACATCAATCACTCTTGCTTTTAAGAATTCAAGGCTGAAAATTTTATTTTCCGAGGATTAATGGAAATGAATATTTAAAATTTTTAAAACGTCATGTGCAAAAATAAAAAATGTGTTACTTTACCAATATGCGAAACAGATATATCAAGACGTATGGACAGCGCGGATATAAGAATCCTCGAAGAAAGCAAAAAACAGACGAGAGATATAAATCAATAACAATGAATCTAGGATCAGCATAATGTATAATGGAAAAGTAGCACGTTAAGAACAAACTAACAAGAGCTCCTATGAAAAAGTCATCAAGTTGCTTTAGATTTTTCTAAGACAATTTGAAGCGAAGTAGTCTTAGATTGATGTTTTCTTACAGTCCTGGCTTTTGCATTTAAGGTCTTTAGCAAATCGTGTATGTACATAATTAGTTTTTAACAACGTATCTAAAATGATATGTAAATTAAAAAATGCATACAGAGACACTGTTTTAAGAAAACAAAAATTCAATTTATTGTCATTTCGAAAATTACAATTTATAAATGCTGAGAACACACTCTACGTTCGAATCCTCGTATTACATTTCTAACATACGTCAGATTGTTAATTTCTATAATTCTTTTTTTCTTAGAAAAGACCACAAAAAGAAGTCGCACGGTATCAAATCACACAAGCGTGAAAGCCAAGAAATTTTTGCATTGCGACTAATTTCGTCGTCATCAAAACACTTATAAATCATAAATCTTATAAATTTAAGTGTTTCTGCAGTGTAGTGAACAGTTGATTTATCCTTCATAAAATATTCTTGCTCAATTTCATTAAGAGCAAACGCCTCCAAATTATCGGTGCCATATCTTGCTGCAGTTAGTATACCTATACCTCTTGTTGAAAACACGCAAACTAAACAAAAATTCTTTGTAATTTTTTATGATATACTGGGTCAGCCTTTTTTGTATTTTGAATAATTTCTGTTCAAACACCTACTTATAGGTATTATTATATAATTTAGACCTTTTTTCAAGCAAAAAAAATTGAAAAGTGACAGTTTGCATGTTTTACAAAATCTTCAGTTAAACTACAATTTAAATTATAATGCGATAAAACCGGTAGGTTAACCAGCAAGATGCTAAGGGTCAATTTAAAATAGCTTTTCAGCTATTATTACTAAAAGTTAGATATTTTGTCAAAGGTTCACCTATGTAATATAAATAAAATTATTGAAAGATTAATCAACTCTGACCTTTCACACTTCCTTAGTGAAACAGATTGGTTTAAGGTGTCATATATGAAAAGGGCAAGACTTTTATCAGTTTCTTGCTGTTAAAAAGTAACGAGAAAAACCTTTCAGCATCTTTATAGGTTGCTATATTTGATTTCGAAGATTGGGAAAAATAATGCATCCTAATGCTGCGTAGTTTACTATTTCTTTTTATATTTTCTAGAAGAGTTTTCGAAATTGTCTTATAAGAGATTATTGAAGGTTTTTAATATTGAAATCAAAGAACTGTTAATAACTTTTATGGAAGAAAATTGGCAAACTAAGAAAAGGTACCTGGACATTTTTAAGATCATCTACTGCAGGAGTTCCCAAACCTATGTCCGCGGGCACTATGGCGCCCGACAACCGTCACTGTACGACCACGATGAAAAAAATTAAGTTTTCAATAAAATGTTATGTAACAATTTTTGAATTTTTTTATTGTTTAGTAATTAATTAGAATTAAAGAAATAAAGGCGTATTTGTTTAAAGATAATTATTTATTTTTATTATAACATTTTAACAAATTGTGTACAGCCAGAAAAAGATTGTATGACAGTGCAGGCCAAACCTCTCCACTGTATGTAATATTAACGATTAACGTGAGTAGTGGGGGTAGCTAATAGTGAATGGAAAATTTAAATGAAACTAAACATCACCAAGAACACGTAATGGACTTAAGACAGCTTTTTGTCAGTTAGTGTACCACTTAAACCTAGAGTAAGAAAGAAGAAAATAAATCAACTAAAATCCACTCGGTCCTTCCAACAGTCATTTTTTACTAGGCCTGCGGTATAATCTAAAAATCCAACTCTTCCTTCTTTCAAAATTTTTCACATGCTCGCAAATAAAAAAAAAGCCTTTCCAGGATGGAGATTTGTTAAAAGAAACATTTCTGAAAGGCGCCGATTTGCTTATTTAATGGATTTTCTAACAAATGTTAGATTAAGTCAGCAATACAAGATTTACAGTTGTCGGATAACACCGTCACAAGAAGAATACATGCCATTTTAAAAGACATAAAAACTCAGTTAAAAAATGACTTGAAAATATGTGACTGGTTCTCACTATAATACAAGTCTGCAGATATATCGGACACAGCACACTTAGCAGTTGTAGTGAGAATGGTATTTAGTAACTTTACTGTAAAAAAATAGCTGCTGAAAATATTACCGATGAAAGGACGAGCAACAGCTGAGAAAATCTATAAAAAGGGATTGGTAATATTGTAACGAAGTTACTTTGACTCTTATAAATTAAAGGACTGTTTATATAAGAATTATAATTTGTTTGCAAATTTATTTTTGTTTATCCGTACATTGTATACACCGGCCGCCTTATCCGGTCACGCATGTAGTGCCGATTGATAGTGCCTGCAAATATTTGTTATGTTGCATTTATTATACGTATATTAATATTTGAGTTATAAGCTGAATTAAGATTTAATACCGACTATGTATTAGAAACAGCTAGTACTTTTATATTTTATTAATTTCTATCAGCAACAGGTTTAATTTGGGATTAAACATTTTACTTTAACCGACCGAATAATAAATTGTATTTTGTCCGAAAATTCAGTCATTAGAATCAATTATATGTAATTAAGTCTAATACTATTAATCGCTTTATGGGTGGGGTGAAACTCCAGTATATTCCCGCACTAGACCGTTTGCTTCCACGCAGAGCGTTCCCGCTACAAGAGATTGCTAGCGTGGGGAAACCGAACGGGTATAAATTGGAATGTCTAACCATCGAAAGGTAGTTGTGGTTGCATTGAATCAGCTCTTTTTCACAGACTAGTGAATATCTTAGGGATATTGAATACCCAGACCCGCTATATGGTGTCAAGGTGCTGTGTCCCATCCGCCCACTCTCTACTTTTCATAAATCCGACCCCGTTGCCACACTGCCTGAGGTATTAATAATATTTTTCTGTTTAATTTTGTGGTTCTAACTCCTGCATGTACATTTATCTTTATTCTGATGCTCTGCTTAATAAATATTGTTTAGGTTTATTGTGCCTTTTATTTGTTAGCACCGCAGATCTTTCTCTTTTAGCCGTTCATCTCTGGAGTCACCGGGTCTCCATCGTAGCTGCCCGGTGAGCCCTTGCCCGACCGCCTCAAGGGCAAAATCTGGCGTCCGAGCACCGACCGACCGAGCACCAGTAAGACAACGCGTCACATATTCTGAGGCTGGAGCAGGGACGTCACCTTCAGTGACGTCCGCCGACCAAAAAAAGCGTCACAACATCAATAGATTTATTCCCCTTTTCACAAAAGATAAATCGTTTCCAAACTTTATGCCGTATCACTGTATTATCCACCAGGAAGCTTTGTGTGGTAGAATACTACCCTTCGAACACGTCATGAGAGTAGTTACAAAAATAGTAAACTTTATTCGAGCAGTCGCTTTGCAACATCGCCTTTTCAAGGCCCTACTAGAAAATTCTAAAGATCCTGATTTCATTCTGCATACTGAAGTATGTTGGCTCAGTAAAGGCAAAGTTTTTACAAGATTTGTAAATTTAAATGAAGAAATAAAAAATTATTTTAATACCAAAAATCAGAATTTTGTTGAACTAACTGACTTTTGCTGGTAAGTGGATTTAGGCTTTATCACAGACATAATGGAAAAATTCATTTATTTTACTTGAAGCTGCAGGGAAAAGACAGACATACAGCTATAATGATTGGGTATGTAAACTTGTTTAAAGTGGTTTTGTGAATATCACGTCTGCAGATGATGTCCAACTACAAATTTACCTTGAAAAAGTAAATGGTGCCCACCGCTCGACCGATACTCTAGAATGTGCTCTTAAATATAAAAAGGTTGGGAACCCCTGATCTACTGCATCCATGAATACTTTGTACCCCCTGACGCTACAGGTACCTTATAGTAGTAGGTAGTATTATACAATGTGTAAGAAAAGTAACGCCTTAATTCATCTATGGCGTTATTTTTACTTTTTCAGAGAAACGCTCAAAAATAAATTGATTTTTATCTTTTTTTTTGTCAAAAAATATTATTAACAACATAATATTATTCCAGATTTCAAGATGACAGAAAGTTCTTACTAATAGGTTATAATGCCCAACTTTCAGAAAATTCCATCCACCTAAATCAAAATGACGGTCTGTCAAGGTATCACGATTTCTAATTTCGACACGCCGCCATTTTGTTTTGGGTGGATGGAATTTTCTAAAATTTGGACAGTATAACCACACAAGTAGATACCCTTTGTACTGAAAATTTGTTTAAAATACATTTTTACTTATAATGTTTCCGAGAATAAAATTGAAATTGATCTATCCAAATGTTTATCTAAGAAAGTAAAAAAAAACTCCAAAATGAATTTATGCATTATTTTTTTTATACACTGTATAGTTTGGCCCGTTAAGACTTTGGCAAGTCAGAGATCTTTACATTGTTTGTTGGTATTGAAATTGAAGTTTTAGATTTGTCAAAAATTGACACTAACATTAATACCTATGTCTGATGAAAACTTAATTTAGACATTACGAACGTCTAAATTTTCATGGGATGCATCAAAAATTAGTGTCTTAATCTTCGAGTCGCAACTGTACCTACTTCTTGTTTTATAAAATATCTGGCTTAGAAACACATAAAACAATAGAATTTTGGCGTTGTTGAAAGTAAAAGGTGTGTTGCTATACCACCAAGACTTTAGAATGTTTAAATTTTATTGAATGATTACAATTGTATGTTTGTAATTATGTTAAGTTAATTTAATTAATTCAAAAGAAATAGTAATTCTAAATCTAAGGTTACATTACTAAAGTTGAATAGTTTTCAGGACATTATGTCATTCCAATATATAAATACAGCGTTTGAAAGTATTTTAGAGTAATTGCAACAGTATTTTATTACTAAAATGCATTTGCATTCAAACATCAAACGGCCAGCGGTTTTCTATTTCAAAAATTGTTATAGATAAACCGAATCAGATGCAACGCCACGTCGCGTCGGTCATGTAGAATAAACGGCGGTGTTTGAATTCAGTTGATTTTCAAATACACTAACGCAGCAATTTTTTTAAATTGACAAGTTTCAGAACAGCGTTATTAATTATTCTAAATTCAGGAATATTTATAATTTTGAATAGAAAGTATTAGATCGTTTCGTTTATTTATAAAAAATCACACATTAAGTTAATACATCGTTAATAAAAAGCAGAATGAAAGTTCCTGAGACTATTGCAATGTGAAAATTTCTAATAAAGGGTTTTCCAATAAGAGGTGTTATTTTGAATAGCCCGCTATTTCGGTAGATGTCACTTTTGAAGCTATCATTTTTTGACATTTGACAAGTAGAAACTACGCCATTAATAAATATGGAACGATACACGCTTCAACAACGCATTGAAATTATTAAAATTCACTATAAAAATGGTGAAAATTTGGCAGAGACGGTTCGTAAAACTCGAACGTTTTTGGGTCACCGTGA
>VTPC01091228.1:0-45814 GCA_011009095.1 Ignelater luminosus | reverse complement strand
GTGAAGCACCTTGTCGGACCGCAATACAGCAATTCGTGAAAAAATTCGAGCTCTTGGGACAAGTTAGTGATGTGAAGAATAAAACCCGTGCACGTCGCTCAAGAACAGCCGAGAATATTGCTGTTGTAGCCGAAAGTGTTAAAGAAAACCCAGGTTTGTCCATTCCTCGTCGTTCTTTGGAATTAGCCATTCCACAAACGTCATTACACCGTATTTTGCATAAAGATTTGGGTCTTAAGGCTTATAAAGTCCAGTTAACACAAGAACTCAAGCCGGCCGATCATCAACAACGTCGTGTCTTTGCTGATTGGGTCGTTGAAATGCATGAAAATGATCCAGAATTCCATCGAAAAATCATCTTGAGTGATGAGGCCCATTTCCACCTCGGTGGCTTCGTCAACAAGCAAAATTGTCGGATCTGGGGCTCAGAAAATCCAAGAGTTATTGTTGAAAAGTCTCTCTATCCTCAACGTGTGACTGTTTGGTGCGGTTTATGGTCCGGCGGAGTCATTGGACCGTACTTTTTCGAAAAAGAGGCTGGAGCAACAGTTACGGTGACTGGATTGCGCTATCGAGAGATGATTAACGATTTTTTATGGCCGGAATTGGATGGTATTGATCTGGACAACGTTTACTTTCAACAAGACGGCGCTACGTGCCACACAAGCAACGAAACCATTGATCTTTTACGGAAAAAGTTTCCGGACCGTGTTATCTCTCGAAGAGGTGATCACAATTGGCCACCGAGATCTTGTGATTTAACACCTTGCGACTTCTTTCTTTGGGGCCACGTGAAAGAGAAGGTCTACGCCAACAGCCCAGCGTCGATTCAAGACCTCAAAGATGGAATTCGTGAGGCTATCGAGGACATAGGGCAGCCACTTTGCGATTTGGTTATGGAAAATTTCATGAAAAGTATATTGTCCTGTAAGCGTGGTCGTGGTGGTCATTTGCCTGATGTTATTTTCCACTATTAACGGCATACCTTCCTCTTTATAATGAAATAAACATCCGATCATTTATATTAAAAAATGGCACTTTTCTTTGAATATCAAAATAACACCTCTTATTGGACAGGACAGGACAGGATCAACGAAAAATGCCACCGTAGGTGGCTGCCATTTAGAGAATTTAATCTCTCTATGGCTGGAGAATGAGGAATGTTGGTGGATAGGAACGTCGACGGAGCGGCGCGTCGGAAGTTGGTGGTAGTCGTAGTCATGTCATGTCACATACCAAGCAGCCCGCGGGCCGGTCCACGAGGTGATGGCTGGTGGCGACGGTGGAGCAGGCCGGAAGCAGGTTCTCCATAATCCCCGCCGGTGGTGTTGCCGATGACCCAGGTTGGATGGAGTACCCAAGGACGGCCAGCGAGCCGTCACACAGAGACGACGAGGAGTTCAACGCGACGGTTCTTTTCAGAACGGTGTTGGAATTGTGTAATGAGAAGTGTGAGAGTGTGTATATGTTGGTGTAGTGGTGTGTGGTGTCTAGGTGTAGGTAGTGTGCCGTGGAAGTGCAAAACTGTTCCGGCATTTGCCTTAACCACTGGGGAAACCACGGAAAACCCAGTGAGAACAGTGTGGTGGTTGGAATGGATGTGGTGATTATTGGCGGGAAATGTTAGGCGGGAATAGTTTGGCGGGAATGGATTTGGCGGGAAGCGTGACGGATTGACGAAGAATTTCCGGGCGTCGTGGAGTAGGTACCTCGAGGAGCCCCGGGCTCGAGGATTTGGGTAGGAATGGAATTTGGTAATCACGGCCCGGTAGCTACCCGGGCCGATCGGATGAGGCTGAGATGTGTGGTGATGATGGCCGGGCCTGCGCACCCCTACGCAGACGCCGGTTGGTGGTGGAGCGGCCGTTGATCCATCTACTGCATCTTGGGTATGAATGGGTTTGTGGCGGTCGCGATCTTCAAGCTCCCTCAATTCTTGGAGATCGACGGTCGGTTGGGTTGATGCAGCGATGCGACCTCGAGTCGCCCCGTTGGTGGTGGATGTGGGCCAGGCCTGTGCCCCCCAAACACAGACTCTGGAGGGTGGGTTGGCGGTAGCTCCCCAACTACCGCGTTTGTGGTTGAGCCCGTACTCTTCGTCACCGATGCGTCACCGCTCGCGCTGCAGACCGGGTCGACTGCCTCGCTTCGCACTCGAAGCCGGAATGTCGCCTCTTATTGGAACACCCTTTATAATAATAAAGCAGTTTAGTCACAAAAGAGCGGGTTTATCCTTGGATTTCTTAATTTAAGTTTTGCTTATTAAAGCACCTTTCTATAATTTTACGCTTTAAAAATTATCTGCAGCCACAATTTGGGAATCCTGCTTTACTGTAAAACCGTTACAGTGAGATTCTTTCATATTATTGCAATATGTACATGCAAAGAAATAAGATATCAAGCTATTATACAAATTCTTGTAAACACTGAATTTAACAAATAGATACTAAACGTATTATATGGAATCTACCAATTTTTTGAAAGAGACGAAAGTGAAACTCTTTTGTTCTATTGTATTGATGATTAAGCCTGTTTCCATCTGTATTACAATCTAGACGTCGTCGTCGTTCATTGATAGTTTCTGCTTCCCAAAGAAAGCAACGGCTCTAGAAGCTTTAAAGCTCCTCTCTAGCCCAGTGGAATGATGTAATCGGTATTGAAGCGCAGCTTGCTGATTGAAATGTGGAGTTGACTACTGAAGAGTGAATGTTGGAGTGATTGATGGTACGGCAGCGATAAAAAATATTGAAATAGTAGATAGGGTAGATAGGTGGCGGTGAAAGTGTTTAGCCATGATCGGATATGTTAGTGATAGTTGAAAATGCTTCACTGTTGATATTAAATGGTCGATTGAAACCAAGGATAAGAAAGGCAAGGTTCTGGAAGTGAGGGAGATTGGGGTAATTATTGATTGTTGGAGAAATTTGGTGAAATGGGTGGTGTTTTTTGATTGGTTAGTGAAATTTATGGTAGGAATTCTGGACAAAACGGTTCTTCAGGAAACGACAAGTCCCTCATTTTGCGCAGCAGGGAATTTCGGACAATCGCAAAATGACAGGCATGAAGAGCCTCAGGTTCAGGTACCTAACTGGAAAAGCAGGAAGAAGACGGTCTGCGCAAAACACTCATGCTTTGAAGTGCAAGCCGATCGTCATGTGACATACCGTGAGATTGGAGCATCTTTGGGTATTAGTATGACTAGCATCAACAAGATATTACATGATCATTTGGCCGTAAAAAAAATTTGTTCCCGTTGGATCCCGCATAACCTGACCAATGCTCAAAAGAAATGTTGAAAAAATTTGCGAAAGGTGCATCAAAGGCTGTGTATAACATCTGCACAGGTGACGAATCATGGATCTACGCATATGACCCCGAAACAAAACAGAAATCACCTGTGTGGGTCTTTCAAGACGAGCCAAATCCAACAAAAGTTGTTCGCGGAAGAAGCATATCGAAGCAAATGGTTGCCTGTTTCTTTGGCATTACCGGTCATGTGGCAACAGTGGCGTTAGAGCAACGTAAGACGGTCAACTCTGAATGGTACACAACCATTTGTTTGCCAGAAATCATTGGAGAAATTCGGAAAACTTCAAAGAAGAAGCGAATCATTCTTCATCATGACAATGCAAGCTCTCACACCGCTGCTCAAACAATTGAATATTTAACCAGCCAGAAGGTCGAGTTGATGGGCCATCCACCATACAGCCCTGATTTGGCACCCAATGACTTCTTTTTATTTCCGTACATCAAAAACAAACTGCGTGGTCAACGATTTTCAACACCAGAAGAAACCGTTTTTTGTTTCAAAACGCATATTTTGGAGCTGCCTCAAACAGAGTGGAAAAAGTGCTTGGAAAATTGGTTCATTGTTAGGCCAGAAATATAAATAGCAACCCTCGTAGTGTGTATAGTATTATTCACTATAATAGAAAAAAGGTTTTTGATGGTCCTACAATGCACTGTTTTTGGGCAAAATTTCATTTATCCATTAAATCAGAAATTAATTGAACCCAGCATTTAATGTTGACATGTTTTGATATTTTTCACATCCCTAAAATGTATCTACCACTTAACGAATTGTATAAATAGACTGATAGTTTTGTTGAGATACGGGCTTCCAAACACATTCATAGTATGTTTCAGTTAATAAGTAATGACGTGTATGTTATTTAATAAATTTACCTTGGTCTGAAGCAGATTTTAAAACGTCATAAAGATAATTACAATAAAGCTAATGATGGTTTCATAAAACAAATTTGAGGTTATTACGCATAGAAAACTGCCTTAAGAATTTTTAATTATGTTTTTTAAAGAGTTCTAAGTATGAGCTCTAGTTAGTTAGTTGGACTTTTTTTAAATTATTATTATTATTAAATAGCGTAAGATTTAGCACAAGTGTCAAATTTAAACTTTACTCCATCTGTGATAATAAGCAAGATCCCCCTGCTTAAGGTAGAATTTCTATTTAGATTAACATGTAAAGATATTCTGTGATATTCTTTAACTACAAAATTTAAATAATCTAGCAGTCTAGTTAAAAGAAAGAGCATGTTTTAGTTATTACTGACTAACATGAGTAGAAACTCGAGAACATCCAATAGTAAATACAGACAAAGCGGAAAGAATACAAAAGCAACACACGTACCGCTTTGACTGCAGACGAATTATCTGATATCCATGTTTAAATGCATTTAAACGGTAAATTGAACATGCAACTGAATTTAAATATTCTCATCTTTCTTCATGCTTTGTACTCTCTTGCATGCAACATGCAGTCAATACTTTTTATCTATTTTTCAGCGGTAACTCAAGTTAATTTATTTCAACTAAACACCTGTTCGCTAAGTTTAACGAACGTCAGTTTTAACAGTTGAAACAAAACCTGATTTTTAAATTTCCTGGAAATGCAATTTCCCTCGGTTACACGCCTGCATTTGAATTGAATATCTATAAAATGAAATTCTCTAAATGTAAAATTTTAAAAATAACTGTTTTCGTGCATCATAAAGTTTAGGTAGTGTAAGCCATACTCCATTTTAAATGATTATGTCTTGAGATTTGTTTAATTGAAAGTTATTATAATGTGCAAACCCAAATTAACACCATCTATTACACTTTTACTGTATAAACATTTTGGTTTAAAATTAATTCGAATAAGTATATATGGCCAATTACTTTAAATTTATGAACACCAATAAAAGGTGTAAGGAATGGACGGTCCAGTGAACTAATGCCGATTCAGCACACACAAGAGTGAGAAATGCAGTAAGAGGAGAAGCGAGCAAGGATTAAATTTTATAGGTACAGAAGGTACACACACTTTATAGAGTTTCTAATTTACTACACCAAAAGAGAGGAATTCGAAGACATTGCTTAATGAGTACTAAATGATATTTTACCAATAAATTCTCTTAGGTTAGTATTTTAAAAATTCATCTACATTGTAAGTAAACAAAATAAGAAACTAAAGTAGTAACCGTTATCCTTATTGTACTATGTATTTGTCATGAAGGTAAACTTATCAATAAGTAGGTTCTTTGTAGAGACATGATTGATACGTACTTTTTCGAACTCTTTCGCTAGAAATCGTATCGTTTAACGTCTACATTCAGAATGCTACAACGTCTGTTTCGACTTCCAAAAGAAAAATAAATTTTAAGAAATTCTCTGGCTGAAAACAAGTAGTGTATTCTAAATCAAGCTTCAATTAGATTTACATTACAGATGTGCAATTGCTAAATAAATCCAGAAATTTTCTTTCTGGAGAATTAATCTACCACTTTTGAACTATCATACCGGAATATAAATCGTTATATAGAGATCCTAGTAGATCAGCTGAGCTACAGCTCTCATATAGATAACCTCGTTACAACCTTTAGGATAAGTCTGTATCTTACAATGTGTCTAGCAGGAGTCTGACAGAAATCCTTTTCTGTGTATAGTCTAGTAAATCTATACGCAAATTTACGACAAAAATACTTTTTTTTGTTCCTTCAAATTAATGAATCGGATGTGGCAACTGCTTCGTAGAATGCTTTACCAGATTTTGCAAAATAACTTTTTTCTCTTACTCTGATCAGGAAACTTTTCATTAACATTTCATTTGAAATTAAATTTTCTTTTAAGCATTGTATTGAAATGCTAAATTGGTTAAGTCATTCTAAGGTAAATGAGCTTTTAATCCATCATTAATCAACTTAGTAGGTTACATGAAAATTGCGACAATAGTTAAGTCACGACAAAAAAATGACATACCTACTAATGAAACAAGGAATGTACTTCAAGAAAGTAAAATTGTGCTCAACGGTGATTCACTACTTTATTGCCTACCATGGACCAGCAAAGAATCATATGAGCAGATTTGAAAGAAATATGTCCAACACTTGAAGAGGTACTACTGTGACAATGTAGTTGCTTTTGATAAGTAGAACAACGACCTATCGCCACAAGCGATCTAGAGCAAGAAAAAATGTAATTAATTGTTCTTTAAAAAATGCCTTTTCTTTCTGAGAAACAAGACAAGCGTTTCAGCAACATGCACAGCGAACGTCTGATTGATTCTTATTGTAAAGTGAAACATGTGACTGGAGATGTGACCTGATGCTAATTGAAACGGTTGCTTCTTATTCAAAGGAAAGAAATACTGTAGTAATATTTGAGGATGACACACCTCCTAACGATGACATATTTTTACTCTGTCATGGTAAGCAAAACATCTTCATACCTCGTGACAAAGACAAAACTGAAAAAGAAATTTGTACCATACAAAAAATAAAGAAACAAATAAATAGGGAAATAATTTTCTTCACATCTTATCTTTGTTCGTGCGATTAGTGGATGCGACAGTGCGTCTCGTCTCTTCGGTTTTGGAAACGAACACTTTGGTAATGAGATATTAATTGTGCTATTGCCACACTCTCTTGCGATATTTTGTTGCACACAATTTCGGCTTTGTTTGAGTCTGTGATATCACAACCTGCTCAAACTCCTCCATGAAGATGTTGCTCATGATTACGGAGAGTGGTGAACCCATTGCCTTACCAAACTCTTGCTGGTAGAATTTGCTGCCTGATTGGAAATATTTCGTCTTGATACATATTATAAGCAGCTCCAACATTGCGTCTACACTTAAGTTTGTTTGTACTTCCAGGGTGAGGTAATTTTCCAACCTTCTTCTAACGATATTCAGAGCTTTTTCCGTTGGGACGTTTGTGAATAGGCTGTCTATATCGAAGCTAACCAGGACGTCATTAGTGTCTTACGTTTCTAATTGTTTCGACAAAGTTTTCAGTATTTCTGACTGCTAACGGGATTGTTCCCGCCGGTGGAGTTATTATGTCCAACAGCAATCTAGACAGTTCATGATAAGGATAGTTTGTCGAGCTCACAATCGTTCTCAGAGATATTTTTGCCTTGTGTATCTTCGGCTTACTAGAATGCGAAGTTAGTTTGCTTTCCTCTTGGGTCAACAGCTCCTCTTTATGTTTGAACACCGTTTGGTGTATTCGTCGTTCTATTGATTAAGTAGGATTTTTTGGGAGTAATTTGTACTCGCCCACGTCTAGTAGCTCCTACTATCGTAAGTTTGTGTGTCCATAACCGCAGTTGCGTTGACCTTGTCAGCGGGACGGATCTTAATCAAACTGTCCTCCTTTAGTGAATTGACCGCTCTCATCTTCTTTTTGGTAAGGTTCTGCTTTACCTTCCCCTTCTTGTCCAGTACAGCTCTCGTTCTATATTTGTTCTTTTTTTTCTGGCTATAACTTTCAATAAGGAATCAACTTACAAAATCAAAATCATCAAAACCGAAGAAAATGCACTTATCTGCCTCTGTAAAGAAAGACAAGATAGCAAACTCAATTCACTTTTTTTGTGAATAAACAGTTTTAGCATTAGCTCAGTTGTTGTACAAACCCTACCTCTAGCTTCTTTAGCAATATTACTTATTCATACAAACTTGAATTAATAACTGCTTAAGACAAAAGGATTTTGGGCAAATCCGCAGAGACAGGATGCAAGCTCTCATAAGGAGTTCTTCAACTGCATCATATGATTGTATCTTTATAATAAGATATAAAAAAAATCCTATTTGGATTTCACGTCACCGGCAGTAGAGAAATGAACTTATTACTTACAGTAGTGCGATTAACATTATAGTTCTTTCAAGACTACCTAAGACAACATGGAAATTATTAAGTTTTATTAAACCAGAATTATTTTAGTGATAATACTTTTGTACAAGCTGGTATCAATTAATAGGTAATCTAATTCTACATCCAACCATATAAAAGTATACATACAATTAAAGAATTAAGATATTCACGTTTGAAGTTTTTCGACCTGAAACGTTTCTAACAACCTTATGGAGACGTTGAATAAATGTTCTGGCATAAGCTCTAATAGTCAGTTATCATAGTGTCGCATGTGCAGAAAACAAGTGCTGCATTTTTTAACAATGTGTGAACCATAGCCCAACAATGCGAAACAGACAAAATAAATTGATTGAAGGAGTGGTGTTTAGAATTATAGTCTAAATCAAATAAGAATAAAGTAGGTGGCACTGCGGTGCAAGGCAGATTTAAGCAGCTGAAGTGCTCGTAAAGAGCGCCAAATTTGAAATTGCTTTCTAATAGTTGTTCAAGAACATGTATAAAAATTAAAAACCAGTAGCTGACGAACTATGAATAAATGAAATAGTAGATTTTTATAATGACAAAGTATAATGAATAACCTCATAAGTATATACCTCTTACGAAGCAAAGGAAGTTACGAGTTAACATGTAAATGTTTATTTATTTAGTTTTTACATAAACAAAAAGGTAAAAAGCCTGTAGTACAAGTCAATTCAATAATTACAAAACATATTTTAATTAAGGAGCAGGAGTTGTAGGTACTGTATATAACAATAGTGCATTCATTTTGCTGTTTGTGTATTTATACTTCTGGTAATCACTCTACCTCCATATCATCGTCAGCAGAATCCTCCTCGCTAGAACTCTCCGACTGTAAATTAATTACAATTTTCTCAACTACTTGTTCTGTTATTCCGTCTAAATCCCACATATGATTTTCTTCACGTATTACGTGATTGACACAATCATTCCACTTTTCTGCAGTTACACCAGCAATTTCATCACATAAGAGTTGCTTTACCTCTTCGATAGAGTACGTTCGATTATTAACAGCAACATGTTGCTTAACTTGAGCTCATACTAGCTCAATAGGATTCAGATTACAGTGATACGGTGGTAATCTTAAAATTAATCTTCCACTCTTTTTAATAAGTTCATCGATGACATATGGTGTTGGATGTGATAACACATACTGTTTTACCAATTCTAATAATTGCAATTTCAATAAATTATCTCCTGGTGTAATTTCCTTGCCATGAAGCCAATCAATAATCTGATCTTTTCTCCAGTTCCGAGTGGGTACTTTATCAGCTTTAACGCTATGATAAGGGGCGTTGTCCATTACAATGACCAAATGAGGTTCTAATTTAGGTAGGATCCCTTCCAACCACATTTTAAAAAACATCTCCATCCATGTCTTGATGATAATCACCTACAAACATTCAAATTATTTATTGTAATAAAAAACATACAAAAACAATACAGTCCTCACCTGTCTTTTTGGATTCAAAAGTTAGAAGTCCTCCATCAACAAAGCCAGATTCACTACCGATGTGAACAACTATTAACCTCTTTCCTTTGCCTGATGGATCTTTGATTCCAGTTGAAAGGCCTTCAAATAATGCTTGTCTGGCAGTTTTAATGGTAGTATCATGCCAAACTTTGCTTCCCACATGTCCTGCATTAACCTATGTTTCATCTGTGTAATAAATCGTTCTTCCTTCTTCTCGGTATTGTTTAATAGCAGTTAAATATTTTCTTCTCCACAAAACAATAGTTGGCTTTTCAATCAAAATCGTTTTTCTTGTTCGTTTATCATATTTGAATCCTAATTTTAATAACGTTCTATGTAATGTTGAATAACTAAAATCTGGTAATGAATCGTCTTCGTTAACAGCTTGTAGTATTTTTCCTACAGTTGGAACTTCATTTCGAAAATAAAAACAATGTACATGTCTTCGTATGGCAGATTTCTCGAAGTCTTCCAGTTTCTGAAAACATGTTTTTGATTCCCTAGTTTTCTTAGGAGATCGTACCAATCCAGAAGCTTCCATTTATTTAATTATATTCCACATCGTATTCTGTCCGATCCCAACTTCAGCCGACGTTTGCTTGACTGACCAAGTCTTACTGTTGCTTTGTAAATGTTTTAAATAGACATTGTAAGCCATAAGTCTCTGACCACTTTTTACGTGTTTTCCTTTAGCATTTTTGAAAACTTCAGCCATAATCGCAAATATAACCTGAAATATTGCATTGATATTTTGATCATTAGGTTGTTATAATTCAAATTATAATTACCTGTATAACGATATGCTGAGTTTAATGAGCTCTTAAAAGAACTATTTTAATATAAATAAAAGAATAACAGCAATACCAAAAAAAGACGTAAAATGACAAAATTAGAATAACAGTCTGACTGACCCTAACCAAGCAAGAAGGAAAAAGTGTGGTTATATTACAACTTCACAAAAGCCAACGTTGTCACGTCTCCGTTTCTTTTAGGTTTGTCTTATCATCTATTTTTAAGGCATTTATGAAAAGTACGTTATATATTTTTCAGTTATAAACATTACTAAAAAATTGTTTTATCAGATATATATCATAAAACATTTTTTTATGTAACTATAAGTAATTTACTTTCGTACATCTGGTAACACGGTATTCAATAAAATCAGCATGTTAGTTGTGTAAAACGGACTCGTTTGTTAACCAATGAGGATGAAGGTCAAGCTGTCCCTATCATTTCCTTCGCTTTATTCTAATTTGATTTAGACTATAGAGACAATGACTTTTGAATTTCGGTCCTAGCTTTATAAACAACGGCATTATGAAAAAATCAGCTTAAGGAGATACTCTGTAGAATTACCATAAAATATTTTTTAAAAATCCTCACTGCTGAGATTTAAAAAACGTCGTCATGTTGTTTTCGGGTTAGGTGTAGAGCAGCGAATAAGCATAGCCGTAGCCTGATAACTGAACTTCACTCTTCCTACAATTTGCCCTAAATGCCCGTATAATAATCCAGCTTTGAATCTAAAAAAGTTAACGAATTTTATGATCAGAATAATAGTAAAAAATTATTTTGAAAAAATTGTCGAAGTTGTCCCATGGACAGCCATCACATCAAATTTGACATTTTTAAGGTGTTTCCCTACTTAGATTGATTCATTCTCTCGGGACGTTTTAGATAACACCTTGGGATTGCGAATTCTATCGAATTTTATTCCTGTAGATTTGTTGTATTTTGCACAAGCAGGATCATCTCTTGCCGGATAATATTCTTCATTATGAGCGTACCGTCTTTGACAAAGTTTCTTTTTGTAAAAGTTGTCTACCCTTTTTTACTTTGGCTTCAACTGTACCTATTTTGTTTTCTTTATACTATAGTGATACATTCATATCTTAAAATACTTCAAATGTTAAAAATTCTAATATCAATTTACATTGAATTGAGTTTATTACTTGTTACATGTTTGAAATCCAATATGAGTATGTACTTAATAGAACATGGAATTATTTAGACTGTTGTTTAAAATTGTATAGTGTCCCTAATTCAATGAATAGTGGCTCTAATTAACTCATTACAGATATAATACACACAACATACAAAGTAGATAGAATTTCCTATTTACAACGTAGGTATGCATCATACACATAGTATGTAGATACTTCAATTTATTGCGCTTTACACCACTTCAATTGCAAAATGTGTCAATTTTAATTTGAATACCTTTTTGAAATGTAATTCACGTTTTAATTACGTAAGTGTTTTGAAAATGATATCTTTAAATAGTAGGTATGCAGTCAGTTAAAAACTGTGGGTAAATCACAACAATATTTTTGTTTTACAATTAATAAAGTGGCTGAATGAAACAGAGCTAAAAAGTTTCTTAAACCTTAGTAATGCTACGAATTACTCGTTGTTGACGATTTCGTTTTTTTTTCAGGTGAGTGGCGTAGCCTCAGTTTTACTATACTGCTCCTTCAAAGATGCTTTTCTTCGTATAAGTAAGAATTTGAATTTAACAAGATTTATGATTGCAAAAGCGAAAAAAACATTGAGTTTTTTCATATTTCAACAATGACACAGTCTATCCCGGAAGAGGTCGTTTCATCAAAATTTATAACTATTTGCCTATATTTTACTTCTAGAAATTTTCTGATGGAATAATAAATGTGAGCAATCGAAATCGAGAGAGATTTATATTTTTGTTTTCAACGACGTAACTATAAAGTATAAACAACCTTTTTCAGTAAATTCAAATACTCACAAATAATATCATTTTAGTCAATACAACTCCTTGTTTATTCACCAAAAACATGTAGTTTTTGAGGAATATTTAGTAACATATGGCTTTATTAAAATTACTTCAACTTATTTTAATATACATATTACCAAACAATTTTATAGAAAATATTTTTCACTATTCAACAAATGAAATTATAAAACAAAAGATTTTACTCTTACTTTATTTTCCCCTTTTCTGGAACAATATACATCTGTTATTTTTGTTTTGCTTCTTGTATTTGTTTTTACAATTTCATCGTATTTTTATATTTGAATTTATAAAATAGTTGAATCAGTTTCTGTTCTTCTAGTTTTCTATCCTTAACCTTAAACTTTCTTTTTCCTTTCAGATTACTGTTTATTATTTTTCTTTGCTAGACGATTCTCCGAAATGTGAAACATTTCTCTTTCATACTTGTAAAATATCTAATAATAGTAAATTAAATATGAAGCTTTAGAGATTCTTTCCTTTTGACGCTTATTACACTCTCGCTTTTAAAACAAAAAAATCGTTTGGTAAGCTGATCAATAACAAAACGCGTTTGAGTCCGTTTACAATATGAGATTGTGAGACATTAGAATTTTTTTCATTGGCGCAAACAATAATTTCGAGACTTCGTCGGGTAGCGGGTAATGCAGACCGCTAGCGTGCGTAGAATTCGACGTTTAAGTGGATTGAGACAGGCAATCGGCCAAGGATAAGCACCGTGCTAATCCATTTATAAGGTTAGTCCCAAAATGCGTAGGAGAGTTGAAAAATTGGTTTTATTTTTAAACGGTTATAAAAAAATCAAAAAATTCTTTTTAACAATGAAAATGTTTGAGATTTGAAATACAAATTAAGTAAAAATAGCAGCATATGGTCCTTCGCGAGCGGAAATAAGTAGCCTCTTCGTGAAGTTCTCAAATAGCGCTGTACCAGATCTCTCCCAGACAAATTTACTGATCCTGGTTCAGTTTTTGCAAAATTGAACCAGATTTTTTGCATGTAGATTACGCTTGATTAGTTCTGCCTTGACCATAGCCCAAAATCTCTCAATTGGTCTGATTTGTGGAGTTGCTGATGGATTGTCGATTCTTGCCACGAACTTGATTTTATGCTGATTCAAAAGATCGGTGGTATCTTTAGCGTAGTGAGCAGGTGCTTTGTCAGGCCAGAACAAGATTTGTTTGTCGGTTTCTAGTGACTTTAACGAAGGGATCAAAACCGGTTTCAAGACTTTATCACGATAGGTCACGCCATTCATAGCGCCTCTCTTCGATTCCATCACGACAGCTGGAGACAAGTGTCCTTCAGATGAAACAGCCTGCCAAACGAGCGCTTCTTTGGATGCTTTGATTTTTGCCTGATTTTAGTTTCCATAGGGACTGGGCGACCTGGCAATTCAGTGTAGTCTTGGTTTGCAGGCATCTCGCTTGAATCCAAGTTTCGTCATCTATGACCATCAAAAAGTTGCCGCCAAAAATAGTGGTCTGACGGTAAAGCTTTTTTGCTTTTTCAAGCTCATCTGGACGGTTCCTCGAGACCTCTGCTTTCTTGCGCCCCTTCAGGCCGATTTCCTTGCAAATTCGATCTACGGTTGACTTGCTGACCTTGAGCTTTTCGGCAGCAGCATGCACAGTCAGGTTAGGCTGCTTCAAAAAGAGGCGGTCCACTTTGGAGGTCAAAGCGGGGGTCGTAACAGACTTTTTTCGACACGATTTTTGCTCGTTGAGCTACTTCGAAGGATGATCAACATAATCCATCACACGATAAATCCGGCTCTGGGGCACATTCAGCTTCGAGAACTTTTGAACTGTTGTCTTTCGATCAAATTTACTGTCTTTGTAATAGAACTCGATGACCGAGTTCGGAATAGCTGGTTCGTTCTTCATTGTGATTGTTGGCAGATCACTTTAATTAACACTGACTGACTAACAGGTGACTAAAGACTTGACATGTGTGTTTATTTATTTTAAAAAATGTCAACAGTCGCCATGGCAACCTTCTCAATTTTCTCCTATGCATTTCGGGACTAACCTTAGGTTCAAATCTGACCAATGAAATTAGTTATGGTGCAGTTTGCGAATTAAAGACGTCTGTGCTGGGCACGGTTTGCGGCAACTAGCCTTACTATTGACCGACTTTTAAAAAAAAAGCACGTTCAGTAACTGTTATCTTGGATTACCTACTACGCCTCAAATTATTTTAGTTTATCTTGTTACAATATTAGGCAACCCTTGCAGAAAAAATAAGTTTTCTTGCCTTGGTTTTCACGTTCAACTGGGAAATCAGTTACTCACATGATCTTTGGGAGTGTTACGACTTTTAGATAAAATCCGTTTATTCGTTCTACGTTTTTAATTACATCGTTTTTAGTTATCTAGATATAATTTCAGTGTTATTATTCTTTACATGTGTTACTCAAAATAAATAGAGTTGCTTCAGATTTTGTTTCATTACGAGTTAGTTTACTGTATTGTTACAATTAATGTGAAACGGTTACATGTGTCGTATATCAATTCGGTTGGTCTATAGTTGAACCAATCTTTCTACCAACAAAACGTCAACAATTGACGCGTTTCTTCTTCTTCTTCTTCTATTAAATCTTGAATTGATTCTTCAGTAAAGTTTAAGGCATATCTTAGTCACAAGGAATTCAGACTCGCCTACTACTAACTTAGAATTAGCTAACCGACATTGTTTTATGCGTGGAGAAACTTCTTGGAATGTAATAATCTATTCTAGCATACAATCGAAGCAATTGTTGCCAAATAGACTGTGTTGGTTGTGATATAGGCATTATTTACATATTTAGAGATGCTGCCAAGTAACGATTGCATAATACCTGATGAAATAAACTAAAGAATGCCTCGAAATAATTGTTAGAACGATTACAAAGATCATAACTTATTTTTTAGGTCACATGAAGGTTTCCCAAGATACTTAAAACATGAGTAACCACTAGTATCTCCATCTCTTTATAAAAGTTTTTATAAGACAAACTGCTAAATCTTCTTTTAGTGGGATTTTATAGAGCCACTGAACACATAGAATGTGTTCCCATTCCTGATCATCTCTCGCATAGATTAAAGTTTTTACGCTCTAACTAGACCCAGATGAATTTAGAGACTCAGCTTACAGATTTCACCTGAATAGACACAAAACATTGCCAATAGACTAGCTCAAACCGCCGAAGACGAGTGAAGGACCAAAAACCTAATATTTTCAAACTTAATAAATTCGGAAAAATCAAAAAGCATCAGGATGTTGCATCTTGTCCTAATTCTAAACACAATGAGATGTCATGGAGCTCTGACCAGAAAAAAAATAACTCCAAGCCCTTACTATTAGTTTGTTTAACAGAACTTTGGTCTTTGCATAAAACTTTTTCTGAAGATGAATCCTCAATGTAAGTTATAAATAACTTGGAAAAAAATATATTTGTTTCAGTTCTTCCAGAATGTCCCAAAAGAATTTACAAGACTAACATGATAATGGACCTACCTTAAGTCACGCTTTATCAGTAAATTTCTGCATTAAAGTTAGAAGTGTTCCATACAACTTCTGTTTTATTTAACCTAATACTAAGTGTGCGATTTCCAATAAAACACCAATGAAGGTATCAAATTAGATATACGCTGTTTGATTTGATTTCACAGCGTAGATATCAGCGGAGAGTGTGCCGGAACGTAAAATAAATAGTTGTGAAGAAACTTTCTTTACAGATTGTGCTAAATCTTCTTAACGGTCAGAACCAGGCATGTACAAATCTACATATAGTCTGCTGTTGAAACAAGCCTCCAAAAGTGCATATTAAGGGTTACAAATACACAATCCCTAATTTGAAAAATTACTGGATTGATAAATTTATGTACAAACTGTGTGTTTGCAAAAACTGTGAAATAATTTAAAGATTTGTCAACGGACCTAGCTCGACACAGATTTTTCTTTAGAGGAACAATAAGCGATGGCACAACAAACACGCAGAAAAACCCTTACCGTATAGTCAAAATATGCTGTACGTTGACAAATTCACGAATTAGTTTGCGGCTATTTGTAACTGACTTAAGGCTGTCTTAATATTCATCGTTCATTCGTTGGGACGATAGTAGCACCTGCAACAGAGATGGGCAACCAATGCTTGATTTGAGTTAGATCGACGTGGGTAAGGATCAAAGGTGACCGCTGTACTTTGCGTTCATCGATAGTAGTCGTAATTCTCTCATTAGGCAGACAGTAGCCCAAACAGAACACTTACACAAATCAATTTACATTCGGCTGCCCAGCTATTAGTATTACGTACACAGAAACAATGACGACTACTCTATCAATTTATTTTAATAGACGAAAACAAAAAGCAGATCACTTTACACAATGCAACTTTGGGAAAAACAATGAACGAGTTAGGCCTCCGTCCGTATTGTACCAATAATCTGAGTAACTGACTCTAACTGACTTTAAATTGATACCACTGTACGTCTCTGATTGATTCCAACGTTAAAACTGTTAACGCGCAAACCTATTAAACACTTCGGGTGCCGTGGTACCTGACAGATAAAGTAGGCATACCCTGACTCCGCACTGTTACATTCGATGATTAAATGTTATACCTGTCTTTTCCAGTAGGACTGGCAATCCACAGAAGACGATGAACAAAAACAGAAGAAAACGTAAAAAATCTCGAAGAATTTGTACTTAGAGATGTGGAAATTCACGTCAGAGAAATACCAAATGCAATTAAAACCAGTACTAAATGAGAAAGAAGAAAGAATCTTGTTTTAGCAGGACATTTCATTAAGTTGCAAGAGAATTTGTGACCGAAGCAGGGTTTCAGAAACTGCAGCACACCTATATGGCTTAAGATTGGCTTCATGGACTTATTAGCTGTTTTCAAATTTGAAACTGGGAAAAGATGAAGCTTGCAGAAGACGACATTTTGGAAGACAAAACTTCTATAAATTCTATTAATGGTACAAAGCTGTAATAGATCGATGTAAGAAATGCATGGATGTTCAAGGGGACTATATTGTAAAATCAAAATATTGGTTTTTTTCAAAAACCCCTTTTTATACCTTTGGTTCATTGTCTTCAAACAATCTATGTGAATAACAAAAGCGTCAGTAATTTTTGATGAATACTATGTATGGAATTTCACAAAACACGAACTTTCTGTGCAACTAACAAAGTAAGCTTTAAATTAATTAACTAGTTTTAAACAATCATATGAAGTCAGCAGATATTACTGTTGCTGATGATGATGGCATCTATCACTCCCGTAGCAATTGTAATATGCGCACGGCCTTACTGTAGCTCTGCACAACATTATAAAAATCGGGATGGTACCAGTAGCGCATTTAAAAAATCCACAGTGGTATATTTGACGATATTGACAAATGCAAGGATTTATTAAATTATAAATAACAAAAATACTTATGTTGGGATATTCTGAAATCGACATTTAATATCGTTTTCATCTTATGCATTTATACTTTCTGATTATAACCTGAGTTTTTATGCAATTGATAGAATAAGGCTTAGTAAACTGAAGCGAGTCTATATATTTGGGACATAATTTATTATTTTGATATGTCTTACAAAAATTACTGAATTAGCTTCTATTAAATTACTTTCACTCGTCTGGACTATAAATAAAACACTCTGTTAATAAAATTTTATTACTAGCAATGTTTCTAAATATTAAATTGTCACATAATAGCGTGCGGCTCTGGTTTTCCTCGATTTTATTCGATACGGGAAATGGCTACAAATACGATACAGAGTGCATTAATATTTAAACTGTTAATTAATTCATTACACCGTAAATTTCTCATTCTATCTAACACAGTTTTTCCTGCTGTTTTAACAATTTATGTAACGTGACCTTAATTTTTTACAGTACAACAGATTGCTTCTCTTTAATTAGCAATTTAGACAAATATTACAATTTAATAAATGCATAGCAACAGAAACCTTAATAATTTTTTATATACAGTTTGTCTTAGGCCACTAGGAACATAGCCACTATTGTTGTATGCGTATCCAAGGTTATGAAACATTAAACGTTTGTTTGTTTGTTTTAATAACAATTACAAAACTACAGCTCGACCAACCTCAGAAAAGCCCGAGTGGGCGTGTACGGGGGAGCTACATGTTGACCAAGTACACTCGCATCCAAAAATCTTCCGGAGGGAAATTTAAATAAAACTAAACACCGCCAATAACATGTAATAGATTTAAGACAACTTTTTGTCAGTTAATGTACTCGAATAAAATTACGCTTCTGATTGTTATTGAAATTAGTTCACATATTTTCCGAGGCTTTTCTGAGGTTGGTCGCGCTGTAGTAGGTACCCTTGACTAAATTAAAAAAGAATGTCATGAGGATATGTCATTCTGAGAATTTTGACAGTTTGATTTTGTTACTTGTGTTATCGTTGTAATTATTTTTTTTTAATTGAATTTCTCGGAAAAATTGATGTTTATTAGATTCCAGAAAAAGTACAAGTTGTTAAATGGCATTATTTGGGAAATTCTTATTGGGACATAATCAATTTATTCGTTAATGCGTTTGAAAACCGACCTTCAGCGTCGGTTACAACAATTAGCAAAATAATTTCGAATTTTGAAAGGTTTGGGTGCGTTTCACCAAAATTTCATAAGAATAGAACTGTTAGCGACAAAACGGAGGAGGAAGAAAATCAGCAGGTAGCTGTATGTGCTGCAATTAGGCAATTTGGTGAAGGTTTAGACATTAGCAAAGATACTGTTCACAAAATTTTAAAAGAAAACAATTATAAATTACGAAAACTCAATATTATTTCCTGAAGATCAAATGAGAAGAATGGATTTTTGCACACGGTTATGGAGATGGCTTCGCTCATGAAACTGCAGAAGTACAGGAATTTTTAAATAATACTTTACCTAACTGCTTACCAAGTCATAGAGGAAGGATCAGCTGGCCGCCAAGGTCGCCTGATTTATCTGTAAATAACTTCTTTTATGGGGCATATTAAAAATGTTATTTATCGCCACGAAGAAAGGAGAGCACATACGTTGAAAGAGCTCGGAGAAAAAAATTATCCAAGCTATTATTCTGTCACTTTCCTAATATTAAAAAATGTTAGACAAGCATTTTACGATTGTCTGGGCTATTGTTTGGTTCTATGGTTTTTTTACAGTACGAGCGTTGTTGACTATTGTTTCATAACCTTGGATACGCATACAACAATAGCAGCTATGTTCCTAGTAGCCTAAGACAAACTGTATATATCCACATACTACAGTTCTTGTGTTTGTAATGCTTTCCAATAAATAAAATTTAAAATATTTACAAATCCCTAATAAATATTGTTCTATTCTCAAATGATATTCTTAAAAGAATTTTATTGGAGAAATTCATATATTTAAATTCGTACAGGAAAACGACCAACTCCATAACATATTCCGTTCGTATATCACCCCGATAAAAAATCGCGTGGAAGAAAATATCAGAGGTTACTGAAAGTTAACTATACAACTTTTCATATATCTGAACCTAAAGCACATACTAAACAGTTTCATAACATAGATTGAAAGTTTTTTGCACTATTAAAAAGAGGTAAAGAAAACAATGAAAACTCAAAAAGAAATTTGTTGTTTGCTTTTGCCCCCTATCTGTAAAGAATTTTTTAAACGTAATTTCCATAAGTCATGTCCATTTTCTCTGCATTATAGAAAAAAGTAAGATACAATCGTGTATATACAATATGTTTGCATAAACAAAATGAAATTTTGCTGGGTTTAGATCAAGCTAAAGTTTCTATTGATTTCTGTATAACTAAATGTTTTTATTAATGTTTATTTAGTGAAAAATACGTAAATATTCAAATAGCGTGGTGTTCAATTAACATAAACTCTTTTCGAATTTTTTTGTTGTTACCATTAATACTAATATGTAGGTGGCCTATTATACACTGCGGTTGTAAAGTTTGGAGTAATATAATTTTGTAGAAAAGAATTTGTGTTGAGATCGTTAACATAGTTTAATTTTTCTACATCTTTTAACATCACACTAATGACGTAATTAAGCTTGTTTTAAATAGCACTTCTCGATTTTCTAATCAGTGCTTTTTGTTTTAAACCTCTTTTACGATCATATAGGTTTACATCAAATGGAACTTACACTTAGACCTGGTGTTGTCAACATTGATTAAGTTAAAGCAGTAAGCCTCTTAATTTAATGGTTTCGAGCACAGAATTAACCTATCCTAATTTTACACATTTGCATTTAAGACAGCTCAATACTTAATTATTATTAATTTCAAGCAAAGATCTGCAAATTACCTTCGCCAAGGTAGCAAAAGAAAATCTTCCAATTGAAAGACCTTCAAAAAGAAACATAAAAGCGTCAACACATAAGCATTGTTTGATCGCTTGAGTAGCGTAATGATTTTTGTCGTTTTAAATATGTTGTTCGCATTCGTGATTTCATTTTGTATTTAAAAAAATATGAATTTGGGGATCAATTTTATCAATTTATCCAATCAATTACAAGATTTTATCCGCGTAGAGCGTAGATCACCATTACATCAAAACACACAATAATAAATTATGAAGATTGTGCAGTTTTAATGGTATCTTACTATCATACTTGAGAAAGTTCTGTTAATCTATTATCTTGACTTTCCTCGGTTAATATACTAAATTACACCCTACGAGTATTTATAATGTTTATACAGGTGATCATAGACGTAGTTACAGCAAAACGATCAATATAAAACTGAGATAACGGCACAAATGTGATTCATTGCTGTTAGTTTTCTTATTACTTTGTTTTGTACAGATGCATTTTGTATTCCAGAGACTCTCAGACATTTTCTCGATTTCACAAAAGGGATGATTTTCTAAGGAATGAAGTAAAGTTTTCGTGATGTACAACTGTGACCGAACAGGTGGTTAATTTTTTTCTATTTTAATTTCATCCTGCGAATGCACTTGTGAGGTTATACAGGGTGTATCTGGGAAATAAACAGAGGAAAGGTTTGTTAAAGATTAACAATGTCAATTATCCTAGACTTTAAGAGAACCATTGATAGGCGACAAAATACGGAGTTTATAGCGGTTTGGTGCCTATCAGTCGTAAAAGATACAAAAATAATTAAATTTTCTCAAGAGGAATATAATTTTTAAAAAAAATTTGAAACTTATTAACTAAATGATTTAGTTAATTAGACCTTCAATGCATAATAATTTATTACACTTATTGTTTTACAAAACAAAAGATTTTTGTTAGTAAATATGACGTATAGAGGGTGTAATTATTAATACAGTCTTAGCATCCTATTATCTATCGAATTGTATATACAGGGTATTTCATTAATAACTGGAAATATTTTAACTGTAGAATCCTGAGCTCAAAATATTAAGATTTAATCCAAATAACTTAGATAAAATGTGGCTCCTTACTGAGTTACAGAGTGTTTTATTTAAAAATTTAAAAACTATTCGTTTCAAGAAATTTTAATAAATAACATTATCTTTTGTTGCTAATACGGATTAAAGTTTCATTTGCGTAATAAATGCAATCCTATGACCCAAAAACACCGACATAATTAATACACATTAAAATCAAATTAACTGTGCCGCTTCATTTTCAACTTTAAATATCTCGAAAAATGATGACTATATCGCTATGAATGAAGAGTATGTTATTTACATAGAAAGTATTGGAAAATCGAAAAATTGTACTAAATTGGCAATTCCGCCAGTGGCGTAGAATTTGGGAAGGGTCAACCATTCACTTGCCCCTACCGTACGCCTTTGGTAGTAGCCAGAAACGTTTATTTAACATAATGTAGTAGAGTGTACAGTACCTACACTTCCTGCCAAGTATGACAAGGATACGTCAAATAGTTTTAAAGTACTGGGTACAAATAGTTTTTAAATTTGTAAATAAAACAGCCTGTAACTCAATAAGGAGCCACATTTTATGTAAGTGATTTGGATTAAATCTTAATATTTTGAGCTCAAGATTCTACAGTTAAAATATTTCCAATTATTAATGAAGCACCCTGTATAATCAATTTGGTTTCTCATTATTTTCTATTCCAAGTGTGCGAGTGAAGTCCAAGTATATCAGCGGGCCCTTGGGAACTGGAAGCATGTCTTAGTTATTACCAGTTCTCTTTCCGCACAAAACCTTGCAAATCTATCACTTTTGTCATTATGATTTCCGAGACCAAAGTCTCCAATTATAAAATCTTCTCTGCTTTTACCAATCTTGGCATTCATATCACCTATGGGAATTGTTATTTCATGTCTTTTTGTCAAGTTAAAAACATGTTCTAAATTACGATAGAATTCTTCCACTGTATTTCGTCTTCATAATCTGTACTCAGAGCTGCTTCTTATTTACATAAGTAAAGACAGTTAAAACTTCTAACTATATCAAATGTGAACGGAAATTCCTCTTGTGATAGTTTGAATCTATAGTCCTCAGTGTCAGCCTCTTCATCGAATACGTTGAAACTTCATGCATTTTCTTGTTTTCCAATATCTTGAAAATTATTGAAAATATCGAGATTCAATTAAATTTCGCGTTTCTTAGTTAAACCAAATAAACTTAACTGAAAAAGCAATCAGTATTTTTAACCAAATCTATAAAAAGTTATAGTTTGTCCAATTAAATTTAAGTTTGCAATAATAAATGTGAGCACAGGTAGTTTAACTTAGTTCTAAGATTTTCTTGAATGGATGTTCTCAGAAGTAACAGCTAGTCAATATGTGATGGTCTAGTTTTTATTCACATGTTGTGGTTAGTTTCCATTGTTGCAATAATTTGATTCTCCTATCTTTTAGTAGGAAAAGTAAATTTTTCAATCTTAAGAAATTTGCTGGTTACAAAATTTTAGTTCCCTATCATTTTACTTTATATTGTATATATAAAACTTTTGATGCCTTTGCAAATAATTTGCACTTAACCTATGAATGTAAGATTTTTTATAATAATCAGTTATTAAAGTTTATATAGTTTATCATTCTTTTGATAACTGATGAAGTTAAATTTTCTGAATCAGGTAATGGGCTTAAAGTAAAAGTGAGGTATATAGGCCTTCCAATGAAAAAGATATTCGTAAAGCTGTTGCAGCTGTTCTAGCCCGTTCCTCTAATCTAATTAGATAACACTTCTTGAAGCTAACAGAATCTTTGGAGTAAAATTAGTAACGTATTTGTCTTGTTACATTAGGGTATTCTTGTTCTGTTCTGAACTACAATAGGCTCCATTCCAGGTACATGAAGATAATGTACCTTGGAACAAATTTTCTCAGATCTTTAGTAGACAGTTTTTTCATTTTCATGTAACGAACTTATAAAGAAAAAATGTTTTATTTGAACATTACGCCAGCAACTTTTTGTTCAAGTTTAGTGGAATATGTTTCTAGAAAAATTGAAATTTGAAACTTGTTCCAAGTTACAACAAGATAAACCCTATTTTGTTGAAATCCCAAAAAAATCGCAACTTAAAGATGTTCTGGTTAACTGGTTAACATACGCAACCCATTTTCTGAAATTTTTTTAACTCTGTATAATCGAATTAGCAGGTACAATCTCGATATGTATATCGAAACAAATATAAGTTTCAGGTTGTCTGGAGTTTCAGGAATTCTCGGAAATTAAGACAATAAGAGTTCTAGGTATCAAGATAATAATGACTGAAACACAAACATTTTAGCTTTGAATTATATAACAATGAGTGACAGAATTAACACTGCAGTCTTAAGACTTTTACGCGATTTTTATAACCAAGGGTTTGGTCCTTTGAGAAGCTGAGACCTTCTCTTTGGTCTTTCCAGTCAGCTAATAATACAATGTGTTGTTCTGGGATTACAGGATTATTATTAAACTCTGTGAACGTAGGAAGAGAATTTCATTTCTAGAGCTACTAAAATAAATCTCAAAGCGTTTCTTGGTTTTCGTAATACAATATCATACACCTTTTGTGGTTATTATTATTATCTGTGAGCAGAATACCAGTTGAGAGATTATTTTTATTAATTGAAAGCAGCTGTATATTTTATTAAAGATTGTTCGTATATTATACTCACAGAAAGAATTGAATTGATGCAATGTATACGAATAACACTTTTCATTGTACAGAAAAGGTGTAGAATATTTTGGGTTAATTAATTTGAACTCGTAAGGTTCAGGTGGAAAAATAGACATTGAGGCTCTCAATGGTTCTTTAATTGGTTTTTATTCAATTCGTTGAGTGTACTGGTAAATGCAACGTAATAAAAATGAAAAGAAGATATCGAAGCTTTAATAAAATGTCCAAAAGAAGTATTACATAAATTTTGGCAATTCTTCCCATATTTATTTTATAATGTCATATAACAAGCAAAAAAATGAACTTGCTTTTTTATTTAAGTAAGATCGACTATACCCTCGAGAATTTTTTTGTCACTCACGAAACCCTAAAAGCATATCTTCATCAAAACAATTTACATGTTTTCATCATCCTGTCACCAAATTTCCATTTTTCTCCTTTTTTTTGATATGTTAATGTTTAGGATTATGTGAAACACTAAATTTCGTGTTTGTTGCGTGAATTCCATTTTAGGACAAATTATTTGCTCAAGGCACCAAAATTGGTGTGTAAATAACAAAACATGTGAAAAGCACAAGGGCAAAGAGCGTCCAAAGTGGAATTAGCAATTGTGTGAAACTAATTCAGTTAAGGTTTGTGCCAAAATCGCGTGTGGGTAGCGCAGACTCGTGCTGCTAGACTTACCAGCAGGATAAAGGATAATTCAGTCGTTTGCCACTTCTTCGGTGGGGGTGTCGCACGAAATGAAGAGTCGCGATAAACTTCGCGTATTTGGCATTGTGAGAACGATCGCGAAGTATCTGTAAAATTGTTTTCTTTTTGTTTTGTATTTTTCTTTACGGGTTGTGATATGTAAATTTAGACATAGAAAATTGTTTTTCTTTGGTGATATTTAAAATAACTCGTTGTAATAAATTAATGTTAAAATGAATAGTTACCTGGTAGTATTTTTGGGGATTTTCGTGTGTAAAGGTAAGTTTACATTTTTTCAGATTTATTCGAATGATAAATCTTGCTTTTTTAGTTTTACTTATTACCAGTGTAGGATTACTTTTTGCTTGATTTAGCAGTTAATTACTGTATACCTTTTTTTTATTATTACCAAATGATATTCAGATTATTCTTATAAAGGCAATTAATTTAAAAGTTAATATAAATTTTTGCGTCGAGTTAGAAAATATTTTATTACAAACTAAGATGAATCTAAAATGTGTAAATCAACTTAAAAAATAAAGTTCATTCATAATTTTTTATTTTTAAAATTATGTGCCACAATTAAGATTTAAGTTGTAGAATTAGAATATCGCCTGCAATGTCAAAACTGCAAATTCTAATTATTTACATAATTTAATTTACGTTCTTTTTTTAAAGGTTTTTTTGATTACAACAGCAGTTACATAAAACTCGTATATTGTAGTAACTCTTGAAGAATTAAAATTTTACTGTTGATTTACAAGAACTTTTGTCGTTTAATTTTTTTTTAATAATAAATCAAATACACTTTCATGTTTCATGTTTGTATTTTCTAACCTACAACGTATCTATTTTACTGGTTAAAATTAAATTTTTAAATTGCTAGAAATTGTTGCTTCTTTTAAAGCAGTTTGATTGATACAATAAATATAATTTTCTTTTAGTTGAAATTATCACAATTAGTTTTGTTTGAATTATTCTTAATAATTACTCTGTAAGTTTTTATGTTGCTAAAGGTTTGATAAACTCGTAAATACGTAAATTTTGTGTAAGAGATTCGTTGGACTAAATTCATTCTAACTTAAAGCAAAGTTTTGAACTTGTTTTTAAAAATTATTATAAATTGTTGGATGTTATAATTAATTAGCAGATTACGTTCTAACTAATCTTACTTTTGTTGTAATGCAGCTTGTGCCCACTCCTAAGGTAACCAATCGACATTAGTACTTATACAGTAAAACCTCCTCAATGAAACTACTTTTACAAAAAAAGACAAACTTCTCAGGAACAAAATTTAATGTATGCATCTCATATGCGATGGTCGCATTAGGGTGGTCTCACTGTATTACTTTTAAAAATTGTTTTATTTTTTATCTCCTAATCTTGACTTTTGTCTCGTGTTTTTATCTAATTATAAAAATTAGCAATCTACGTTGTCTTACTATTGTGTAGTAGCAGTCATAACAATTGTAATTTATTATCTTAAAACTAAATATTTACAAAGTTATTTTGTATGTACAAATAAACTTTTAATCAAATTCATTAAATTATATCAGAAAATGTCAAATAACAATAACCCACACACTTGACGTATTTTTGTAACAAACACCGTTGCGTCGCACATTTCTCGATCGGAAAATTTAATTTTTAGAAGTAATTATTAAAATTTCCGCTAACTTGATTATTTAAAAAGAAAATATTATTTTGTTTTGCTGTGTTTATCCCAGTTGAACTTGCAATAAACAACCTTAATCTATTCTTAAAAAACGAGTTCATGTAGTTAACCCTTGAATTCTGATAAACATGAATATATTAGATGTCATTTGTTTAAATTAAGCAAACGAAGCTTATCATTAACGGAAACCAACAGCTTGGCAAAAAGAATACCATTTGTAAACAGATTAGAAATTTCATCGAAATATCTCACACTGATACGCAAACAAGTATTGGACGATTTCAATACGCTATCGTAATTCAGATTTTGCTTCCAAATTTAGAAATAATAGATCTGATATCTTTATTTTTAATAAATAACTAAGTTAATAATAAAGACGAACATCATAGTACTTGAGATAATTCTAAAAATCATCAGCATTGACACCTCTGCTCTGCTTTGGCTATAGCATCAACTAGCCATAGCAAGAAAATATAAAACTTAACTAATATTAGAGATTTTCAAGTCAAAATAAAAAAAAGCAAAAATCAAGTACAAATTGATTGATAAGAAGGTGAAGAAAAGAATGAATGAGAAAATTTGAATTACACGTGACAAATTGAAACTGAGGGCTGCATTACCATTTCTTTAGCATTTCCTTTTTGCATGTATCAAATGTATTCTCTCTCTTCCTTTGTTTCTTTTTTGTTCTGGAAGATACCAACTGTACTTCACCAAACTAGAAACTTGTTTTAGGCTTAAATATACTTTTCGACTGTGATTAAAAAAAATGTTTTATGCAGTGAGTCAATAATATTTAGTTATAGCCATATTGTTGCTACTTACCGCCACATATTTAACTATGTTTAATAAGTAGACAATACAAAATACCTTAAACAGAGGTAAATCATACAGCACAAACTACATAACTTCTAGACTAAATAAAATACTCCTATTAAATACCACATTACAATTTTTTAAAATGTTAACAAATAAGGTAAGTTGTTTTGTATTCCGTCCTTCCTGCTTCAAGATTGGTTGAACAAGCTTATAGCTACTGTTTCACTTTTATGTATTTTAGAGAAATAGTTTTCTATGTAGTTGAAAGAGGTCCTTTTCTGCATTTAGACTTTTTAGACGATGTATTTCAAATGAGCTTTCTGTTAAATTTTTTGCTATTGTGTATTATTGGTGCAACTCGTGTTCCAGGGACCTCATAAACAAACCTTGCTAAAATAAAGTTTGTTAATGCCGGAAACGTTCTTCTCTCAATAGTACTTCCAGTTTCTTTTCATTCTTTCTCAAAAGAACTAAAGTTTTGTTAAAAACCTTTCTTTTTGTTTTGATTTGTTCATGCTTTTATAGATCTTGTTTGCTTCTTTATTTTTTCCCACATTCTTCATGTAATTACAGTGGGTGTATTTTCTATTCTGAAATGTTTCGTTGTGGATGTTTTCCGTTTTGGTCAGTGGATAACGTTATTGAGAGTATCAGCAAAAGATGTATTCTTCTGACATCTTCAAGAGAAACCGCGCATTTAGTTCTACGGCTTTCTTTGTTATGGTTATAGCTATCAAATGTCTCAGGTACCATTTCGAAAAATATTGCAATATTATCTGAGCTTCTTGATGTTGAAAGTCAATTTTCTATTAATACTGGTAAATAACGAGTAAAGTCCTCTTTGTTATTTTTTTTAATCGGAAATTCTATGGCACGCCTTGAAGATTTTAAGTTATACATTATATAAGCAAAAGGCTTTTAAAGTTCCCTGCCTAATTATGATTTCTTCTTTGCGCAAGTCCAATAGTTCAGCATCTACTTCAGATTCTATATAATGCAGATGACATTTTACATTTGGATGTGCTGCTTTTGTATCGTCTAAAGTGCAGTTTCTAAGAATTATCTTTAAATAATCAAAATTTTTTCTGAAAAAAGATACAGTCTAGTAACACGAAACATTGATTGAATGTTTGAGGACATTTTAGGGTCTCTTATTAAATCCGACAAGGCAAGAGAGACATCTAACTTTGTTAAATCTATTCTACGCTTTCAAACCGTTTTTTCCATTTAGTTTTAAGAGTACCAAATACAGCAAGTAGCTGTAAAATATGCATTGCGTTTGGAGGATAGTACTATGAAAATTATTTAGTGATCACAGCTAAATCTACTTTAGTAAAAAGTTAGATGGAATCTGCAGACAACAACTGATAGTAACGTTTTTGATTTCTCGAGGAACAATTGAAAAGACATTGAGCAGTCATTATCCATCTATTTTCCTTTTTACTTAATCCTCCTAACATCCCCTGCCCTTTGAGCTGCTTAAGGTACAGTAAATGGGATTTTGTGGTACTTCCATAAAGTTACAGAGAAAGCAAAAGATTACATCTTCCTGGTCCAATGCTTATTTTTCATCATACACAGTTTTCCCTAGCCTTTGAACCAGGAAAAGAGTTGGTTTCGTCCAAGTTAAAGATTCTTTTTGAATTATTCAAAACACTAACGTTTTATGCTAGAGTTTGGCACACCTCTTCAAGCCATTTGCGTTTCGAATTCTTGCTTCTGTAATAGCACTTCTTTCTCTATGCGGATATTCTACCTTTTTGGGATATGTGTCTGTTTAAAAAAGCATTGAACCAAGCTTACCCTGGCTTATCATTTACAAAAGGTGTTTTTATATTTAGTTCACGGAAGGCTTTTTGAATAAACGTCAAGAAACCGTCTTTATTAACCAAAAATCGTTATTGCTTACATACTTCAGTGTTAATACAAATTCGTAATACAGAATTCTTAATTCAGCAGTTCACAGAAAAAGACTTTCTGGCAAGATGCTCTGTGGACTAATTTGTTTAAGCATTAAAAAGATCTACTTAGAAGTTAACTTACTGTACTAATACGGATTAGTTCGATTTCCAAAGAAACGAATAAAATTATCAATACGAAGTTTAGACTAACGCAAACAGTTGTAACAGCTAGCCCGTGAAAGCGTTATTCTTCTTTGCACAATCCTAGCACTCAACCAATACTTTAATACGGTTCGCGCACAATTAACTTAAATGCTGAGCTGTTGAAAGGCTTATAGATCTCGAGGCGCCCAATCTAGTGAAAGTGAATAACTCCTCGTCTGCTGCTTCTAGAGTTCACTAATAAATTTCTTTCAGTTTCATATCAGCTAAATAAACGATACTAAATATCATTATAATAATCTCATGTATGGTTTATAAAAGAAATTAGGTAGGTAAATATTTAGAAATTCTAACCAGATTTCTGTGGCGTGATTGCGATAGATAAAGAATTATCTGTAGAACGACTTCTTGAAAGAAGTTCAGATTAGCAACAATAAGTGGAAGCATCTTGAAGACCAGGAGATTAAGATAACAAACTGGCTAGAATTCGTTCCGGTTAAATTGCGTAAATAATAACTACACTGGGAATTACAATAAGATGCGATAGATAGCATCTCTTCTGCAAGAAAAACATCTACGTTCATAATACTTTAATTAACAATAGAGTAAACAAAGTCATAGAGGCCGTAGCAGACACCAAACGGGAGACACACTAAAGACATGAATATTTTCCTTTGTAAGTATAAAGGAGCTGCATAGAGATGTGTTCATAAAGATATTATTGAAATAAATGCAACGGGACGGAAGTAATTACCAGATTGGACTTCCAATAGTGTTCTTACGTATCGAGGTCCGTAAGTGTCACTTTTACGGTCGAGAAGGAATTTAACTACCTGCAAATATTTCAGAGAATTAGTAAAATAAATTTCACACTTTAATAATTTAATGGGTGTCAAAATAAAATAAAATTAATGAAGAATTACATAGTTTTTCCTATGAAAATGTATAGTATAGTGACGTAGGTATACTCCGTCTACTGAATAATTGCCCTGCGTTCGGTAAGGTACATCTGACAGCTATTTTTACTCAGGATCGTTTCTTGTTCTTGTGACTCAAATAAAAATTCTGATTTGAGTGACAAGAACAAGAGACGATTTTGAGCAAAAACAGCTGTCAGAAGTCCTTACCAAACGCAGGGTTAGTCTGTTTCAAATTTTAGTTGCTTAACCTAAGAGCGAAAAATACACCAAAATTAGGTGAAGAAATATAGCTTGTAAGACTTTTTATGCTGGTAGTTCTGATACATGTGTATTGGTCAATTTGGCGGAGTAAACTTAAATCAGGTTTTCGGTGGTTTCCACTAGATGTCAGAGCAAAACTATAATTTAAAAAGAATTACCTTTTCTAATTTTTTTTTAAATTTTATCTACTACAAATGTACGTATAATACATTTATTTTCCATTATTTACAACTGAATTAATTATAAAGTTCCTATATACAATGCTATTTACAAACTTAATTCTTCGGGGAGCATTTTTGCACACAGCAGATGCTTTTATTTTCTATTTATTATTGTTCAAAATAATCATAGCTAATTTGTATTGAGTACACTTTTTGTTTTTTAATTTCAATAATATTTCACAAGTATAAAATTTTGGATACTACATTTTACGCCTAGTTACTAGTAACTCTTATGTCATTAATTATTCAGTGGACTGATTACAATATTTAATTACCTTCCTAGGACTAGTAATAAATATTATTGCTGCCTTTAATGATAGAGAGTCTAAATTTCTCAGAATAACACAACACATCTTAATCATCAAAGCAACAGTTACAGAATAAGAACTCAGAGGGATATGGGAAAGATTTTAGTTCAGACCAGGGCTGGGCAAATTTGGACTCAGAAATCGAATCGGTTTGTATAAAAGAATATTTATCAGCAAAAACTACTTTTCGAGTAGACATTCAATCAAAATAATTTATTTTGACGTTAGTCAGTTTAGTCCAGAGACCAAATTTTTCTATCTCTTGTTTATTGTGTATTGTACTTATATAAGTCTGTATAAAAAATTTGCTGAAGGTGTCGATTTAAATGTTTAGAAGGACTCATTATACAAACCGTATATAGCAAAAGACAGTTTGTTTAGTATGAAAAAGTAGTTGGAGCTGGCAAAACAAAACATAATGAATTAGCAGAAATCAAAGTATAATATTGTTAAACGGCAATGTCAATAGTAGAAAATGAAAATAAACAAATTATACTATTTATACGACAGTCTAATTCTCTTTATGGTTGCTTTTCAGTTAGTAAGTATAAGTCGACTTAGCTTAGTAAAGTTAGGATGTTAAGATGGCTCTTTAAAAAACAAAAGATGCGCATGTGATGTTTTTATGAAACACATCATATAGTCAAAAATAAAGAGATAATCATTCTGTACAACGTTTCCTTATAAGCTATAACATTTTTTAATGTTTTAACAGTGAAATAACAATATTACAAAGCGATCAAAACAAAACCTAATCGCTGTTCCCTTTGGAATATATAACGTAGGGCGTAAATTAAAATTGACGTGCACTTATTGATTGTCAAAATCTTTTTAAATATTTTATTAAGTTTGTTTAAAACTGCCTTTTTGGTTTAAAGTCTTTTGTGATTAAAAAGAAATTGTGTTAGGAATAAAAAGTTTATTTATTAAAAAGATATTTCCAAATCGATCAATTTGAAAATGGTTAGTGTTTAAAGTATTCTCAAGAAAATAACCACAAGATTTGACGACTAATATTGTCATTTATTAATGTAATATTTCTTTTTGATCGCTTTGTATATTCGGTGAACAGACCGTTAGAACATCCTGTAGAGTAAGAGATGAATTTCTTTAGTGAAAGAAGAGCTCATAAATTGATCTTCGAAACAAGCAACGTCTTTAAATTAAATTGACTTTGCTTCCTTTACACTGTATAAAATCTCTTCGGAAGGGTGTAGCCAAGGTTCATAAATAATAGTATGGTATGAAAGGTAGGTCATCCTATAAGTTTATCCCAAAACATTCCACAACAAATGCCAGCTAATACCGAGAACTATACACTTTCAAAACATTTCCATCATTGCTTACGTTAATCTAACACTAATTTTTTCGATCACATGTGGCTGTTAATAGGAAGAGGTACCTTCCACAGCATTTTATTATTGTTGGCATTATTATGATTTGAAGAAATACAAATATGATTGCTAAAAAGGACGGTCAGCTACCAAATGGCGTTATCTGCTTATTTATTGGAGTTTCAATTCGCCAGAAATAACATTAGCGTTTTATTTTTATGGAAGCGCCTTGTATACTTTAGTATATTATTATTTATTAGTCCCCATTTGGTGCAAATTTCAATTACTTAAAATTATTCTAGTTTGAATCTAAGAATTTTGACTAAATTCATTTCTTTTGTGTTTTTACATGAAACTTTTTAATCCGTCCCGGTAGTTTAGTCTTTTGTCTTTAAAAGTAGCTATAGAAATCCTAACTTAACGTTCTTGTTACAATTACCTGACAATAAAAAAGAAATTCAAACCGCAATTCTTCTCCAGAACGCCCTGTATCTGTTACTATAATTTAAGTGAGCGTAGAATCGGCCCTTATTTGATACTAAGAAGTTCCTGTCTTCAATCTGCCATTTTCTGCTATAAAGCGTGGAAAACCAATTCGTTACTTACCTTAGTTTTATGTTTTATTGTGTCCTAACACGGTTAATTTATTTTTATTGAACTCTAGTCATTGGGGTTTTAAGATTCGTTAAAATTATTATCATCAACTGACTTATTAGTAGTATTAATTTATAATTCTCAAATAGCTTTTTTATAAAATTATAATTTGGTGAAGACATAGTTCAGATTTTCATTAATAACTTGTAATTATCAGCAAATTCTCAAATTAGGCTTTCAATGTTAATAAAATCTATCGTTAAAACAATCAAATTTTTTAATTATGTCTTCCATCACGTAGTAATTTCGAAGAAAGCCTTTAAACATTCTTTTTATCTAATGGCATACCGACATGAGAGAGCTTTTTAATTGGCTTTTAAGTCATCATAAATTTTTAGTAACTATTACAGTAAGGTTTTACATATGTATAATATCATATCACATATGTAGCTACTGTACTTTTTAGAATCGTAACTAATAAGCAATAAGTAGCTTTCAAAATCTAACAGAATCTATCTCGGGCACAAAAAACACAATTTTATTGCCAATACAGAAACTAAACCTTGAGGGAGCTTTCAAATAGATGATAGCATGGGCATACGGTGTACTTCAAGTAGTTTTATTTTACGTTATAAAACATAGTTCAGCGAAATACTACTGTATTCGTGACGAAAATGAAACAAGAAAAGTCTCTATTGAAAATTTATCGGTGTATTACCTGATTTGAATATAAAGAGAAAAGGAAAACGTCATTGACGGAAAAAAAGAAATAAAATGAACAGTAGCTATAATATATTTTCGAGAAAAATGATTACTACTCGAATTTCTCATCTTAAATAGGAACTTTCTTATCATTAAAAGTCAAGCCTAGCGTAATGGGTACTTTTCTACAAAATCATAAAACCTGCTATCAATTTTTATCGAGATAAAACTACCTACTAAATAGCAATAAAAATTTTAAGTGAACTATAAAACTTAAACGGTGTAACATAAGAGTATCCAAAAAGATTTGAGATCCCTTTGTTGAAAAATTTTATAACAACTTTTAAAATTTTCACAACCTACCTCGATTCTAGTTTTATTTTAACAAAAAGGATCAAATTTAAACATCGAATTTTGTACAGTCATAAAAGGTAAATGTTATGGCTTATAACCTTTTTCGAAAAATCCTATCTCGGAAGATGCTATCGATGATTTTCACTAAACGGAAGGATTTACCAGGTTTATCCTTATATTGATCTCATCTTTTTCGTTATTTTGATAGGTTTAAAATCTTAATTTATTATAGGGAATATTTATAGCAGTGTTTAGATTTAAAATGTATTTGCTAATATAAACCCTGTATTAACCAAAATTTAAATAATCGTGGATGTGAAAGGAATTAAATTAATGATTTATGTAAAGCTGGATTTAGTATTATCCGTTAATTGCTTTTTAATTACACGACGCCGTTTAAAGGGTTAAGCAATTTTAGGTTTATTCCCTTTTCCCTTAATGAAGGAAATCTATTATTGCGAATAACTTTTTTTATTAACGCTATAATCAAGGGATGCGGTTTAACCATAATTCAAAATTGCTCCTTCCTTCCTATTAATAATGATAATAGTTTTAAGCAGTAAAGTTTGCTTGCAGCTGTTGTTTTACATGCATAATTAATATGTTTATTTTTGTAGTAAGCATTTCATTCATTAAGTAACATTAATGAAACATTTCCTTCTTCAATAGTTCAGCTAATAATGGTCTCTCAAGGTTAACTAAATATTGTATTTTTGGTACGTCAAGTTCAAGGGTCTGTAATATAATATTGTCCATATCACGATTTTTTAAATTAGAAACGCCAACAAGTAATTTTTAAAACCACAAGAAGTAATAACAATTAAGTTTGAGTTTTGATTTGCAACAGTTAATTTACTAGCGTGATGACAAGTTGTTATTTTTCTAGTTAGGTACTTACATATGTATTTTGGTAATTCGCAGCGATAAAATAACAAACAACAGTACAAGAAACTCAAGAAATTTAGATATAACTTAAGTTTTGTAAATATCTATGGGCACTGAATAAAAGTAGACCTATGAAATTGACTAATAAAATTAATACAACCCTAGTTTGTATTACAGTTTATTAAGGTTTTTACTAAAACATCACATGCAATTGCAGCACTTTAGAAAACTGCATTTTACTCGAAAACGGTACATCTTATAAAAAACTTTTTATAATTAATTTGTAAACAGGATTTGTCTCTGCTATTTTAAGAGCAGATTGATATATTTAATCAATGTTGTCTAAAAGCTTGGTTTATTTCTACATTTAATGTATTAAATAATAAAATTTGTAACGTAACCTTGCGTTACAAATAAAATGACTCTAGCTTAACTAAGACGCTATTGGTCTTAGGCCCGCTAAACTCAGTAGGTGGCCTTGAGTGAAGATACGGAGATTATACATACACCAAAAAAAGCAATAAGGGCGCCAATTTTTCCAAAGGAAAGCACAACAAACTTTAACAATATCAAAAAACAATAACAAGAGTAGTTAATGAAGTCAGCAAAAGAAATTAATAAGCAAAGTTAAATTTCAAATTAAAATATATAAAAGTTCAAATTGTGTCAAATAAATTTTTAAGAATCACAAAAAATGTTAATCTAAATCTTCAATAAATTCCCTTTCAAACATTTTAACCTTGTCACTTAAACCATTCCTATAAACATACAATAAATGTAATACAACAACAGCACAAATCTAGTTTGCAAATAAAAATTTTATAAGAGAGAAAAATTTATAAGTATACTTTAGTAAAATAAATTTTGAAAACACAAACTTAAGAAACGATCATTAAGAGTAGTAAAACATCAGACTTACCACGAAGGTTTGAAATTCCAGAATCTACAGCGCTGTAAATGTGAAACGTAAAGAATCTGCACATACTACGCAAAAACATACCCCTCTTAACACACGCTTAATAAGTTTTCTTTCTAATAACAAAAATTAATAAGGAGAATTTAAACTAACAGTAAAGCCAATAACGACATGGTCGGAATACATTTAAGTGATGTTATTAGTACAACTGTAATTACAAGAAATAGATTAAATTTAAACGATTTAAACAAAATTGTTAAAATTTAAATTTAAAGACCATGTTGAGATATTAGAACAGATGACCCAAATGTATAACAATTGCGCCAAAACCCCATGCTTCACGGATCAACCAGAGATTCGCTTAAACGGAGATAAGTAGCCTACGTCGAACGAGATGATCGGGAATGAAACAGAATCTTGATATGTCGTCACCTTCCACAACAACAAATCTAACGTTATGACAAAAAAACATTTTTCAACAAGCGACCTTTAAAGTTTCAGGTGCGGGGAACAAGATAAACAAAACTAAGAAAATCTTTTATGACACCTAGAAAAGCAAAAACAAAACTCGCTTACCCTCGCTGAGTTGAGGCTTGTTGCCTCAATAAAAAAGTCTGATGCAGCCCTGTCACAACCACTAACGACGCACTGCGATGGCGAAGAATTCCGCCCCACTGAATCTGCCTAAACGCAAAGCGCAATTCAAACACCTCCGTGACAAGCTCCCGTTAACGGAAATCTCTGTTCTTGAATCTTAAAAAAATTTAGCGGAGCAAGAGTCGACTTGAAGATGTAATTTCTGATAATCTACACTATGATCAAGTATCAAAATTAAAGTAGCAAACAAAAAATCCCAACTCTTACAAAAACCTGTGTAATTGTACATTACAAAATGAAACCGAATAAACTTTACAAATGAACATATATAGAAATCCCAACTTCAATTCATTTTGGCTATACCAAAAACAAACGTGTAAAGATGAAAAATTAAAGTTGAAATCCAATGTACAAATCACAAGCTGTAAAAGTTCAACATACTGCAATCATAAAAATTTAAATGTATGAGGAATTATACCCGGTGTCCCGCTTGCTACCATAAATAAATTAGAGACATTTGTCAAACCTAAATTGCTTTACTAATACAAAAACCACAACAAAATTATTCCACCTCTCAGTATGAACTCATTATTATCAAAACCACTTCTCCAACGAGAGAAAACTATCAAAAAATGCAAAAACATCTAGAAAGCACAGATTGAATCTAACACATGCAACGGAAGCAAAAAGTGAACGTTACAAATTGCTCAAAAGTCTACCATTTTTATAAGATTCTGTGCAATGCTGCAACACTTGATCTTACAAATATTTTATTTTTTTAAGGTTCATGAAAACACAAGTATTTTTTTGGATATGTTTCTATTGCAAATATTTGTTCTAATCTATGGAAATCTAGGGCTGTTACTTTTGCAAACCTTTTTTAACATTTTTCTTTTTTAATACCCTTTGCCCTTTTTGCGTACTAATGATAAAACTTCCAGTTTGGTGCTTCTTTTAGTCGCCCTATCCCTTTAATAAAGTTGAATCAGTACCAGGGTAGAGGTCGCAATTGAAAAAATCTTGGACATTTTACCCCTTTCTAGTTTCTTAGGACCAGATTAATTGGTTTATGTTTTTGGCTTTTTGGTCGAGTCGTAGTTTTGAAGAATCTGGCTTGCGAAATTCGCTAGCTAGATTTCCTGTTCTCGAAGGTCCGTTCTATGCTTTATTATTTTACCCTTGCATCCACTTGCTGTAGTACGCTACTTTGTTGCTATAGTAGTAGAATATTTCTTCAGTGTCCTCCTGGTTTTGCCTTGCTCGCATTGTACAATTTTATTTTTAATTATTTGTCGCTGAATGTAATTTTTTTCGAAAGCCCCGATTAATTTTGAGGATTATTCATTTGCAAGTTTATTTCCAAGTGCTAATTGGTTTTTTTCTACTATAGGGGTATAGCTTCAAACTGCAGGAGGCTTTAGTTACCTGCTAGTCACCACAGCCGTGCGTTTTAACTGAATGATTTCGATAGGATCTTCCAGCTTCATCCCTGTTGTCTAAGGTTTTGCCGTACCAGATGCAATATTTTTCGTCTCCATCTAACTTTGTGCTTGTAATTACACATCTATTAAATTTTTTCTACGAATGTAGGACGTTTTTCTTGAGATTTCAAAAGTAAATTAATTGTGTACCTTTTTTGGATTCTTTACTCCTATTTGATTTGTAATTATAAATTAACTAATCATCTCATTAAGTCATTACCTTCGTTTACTACACACTTTAAATTCATCTTTAATTTCTCTATTTTTGGAATCAACAATCGATTTGCCAAAAAATATTGTGTTTGGGTTTTTCCCGGAGCCAAGGGCACTACAGATTTACGGCAATCTGGGGAATGAGATTTTGCAGTGAATTGGCACCCTTGGCCGTAGGAAGGAGCGTACCCAGATTTGTATTATACATAATCTTTCAATAATACGCAACCAAAACTGATAAAATGACGCAAATTTCAAGTGGTTAGTGTTGGGTACGATAAGTAACATTTTCCGTTTACCGTTTTTCGTGTTTTATGTGGACCCGCTCATGTCCAGTGTTCTAGTTTTTTTACCAAAGTACTTGTACTTCGTCACTTTACGAAAATTTATAAACGATAGTTACGATTCGTGGAAAAACTAGACTTTTTCATAATTTCCACTACGAACGCATGCTTACACCTAACACGTTGAAATCTTCACCAGAGTACCTAGATACCTTGCTGCGTCGATGTGTAATAACGTCAGAAAGTTAGGATTCAGGTCTTCTTTTTCTGTCAATGGCTCTTGCACTATTAGGCTCAAGGCCACTTGGGTTTGATTTGTCAATGCTACCAAGCATACAGAATGTCAAATTTTACAAAATTACAACAATTCCCTAGCAACGCTACAACTACTTGATTTTAAAAATGTTTGTAACTACCCTCGATGTCTGATTCTCTTTTATTACAGTAAAAAAGATACGAGGAAACTCTAAAACTAAGTTTCTCCTGCTAAACACCGGAAATTTGGCGAACTGACTTCCATATCCTGCCGGTCTAAAAGTGCAAATAGTTATTTAGCATAATTACTTTGACGATGCTGCTGCTGTCAAAATTGAGTTCACATTTGTCCGATCCTCAATGTCCTTAAATTTTAAGATTAAGGTATCTGTAATCAACAAACTGTCACCGTGTAGCTTTTTGCTTCATTTGCAGTGAGTTAAAATCTTGTCGGTATCCAAAAATATTCTTTTGAAGCTATTAAATGTTGAATCAATCCAAAACTCAGTGCTTGAAGGTAACTGACATTTTGAGTTTTTCTTTCCAATCTTCCTCGTACTTATACAATAACAATAATTTTTTGTTTTCTAGTTATCATTAGCTTCTTTAACATAAATATGTTTTTATTGATGCATTTCAAATTGTTGTAAATGGCTGATTTAATGTAGCGGGATAGTTAACTTAGTATCATTTGATGACATGCGGCCGTATTCTCTAGTTTGTGACTTGACCATAACCTTTGATCAGAAGAATTGACATAAATAAAATGAGTTTTTGCCCTCACCTTAATTGACTTCGAATGGTGACTTTGATATTCGTCCAATAAATATAGTCTGCTTGCTTTTGGTATAGGAATAATTTATGAAATAGGCTTGCTAGTTGATTATATTTCAATATTTATTTAGACATACAGTAACTATACTTGATTGATCACAGTTAACTTTTTTTATCTAATAAGTAGTAATTGAAGATTTAATAATTTAAAGTGTGTCCTAGATAAAATAGCTACTACAAACTTTAAAATTGATTTTTCCTAAATAAATAGCATTACCCTGTTGTCGTTACCTTGCCCTTAAATCTAGTAGCCTTGACTATCGTTACATAAAATATTAATTGTTTCTGTCAAAGTATTCTTAACAAAATGCCATCGAAAGAGTTATATGCGCGCAAAAGATACCAACAAAATCCTAAAACTTTCATATTCTGCTATTGCAAAGGAATTGAAATTGAACAGAAAAACGGTCAGGAATATAATTTTGCGTTTTAAGAATACTTCAGTTTTGGAAAAAAAAAAGGGAAATGGACGGAAAGCTAATGTAGTAAGCGATGATGCAAGTTTAGTAAGAAATGTAGTAAATGCATATCAAAGGCATCCTACAGTTTCTGTGCAGAAAATAGCCCAACTCTGTAATATCACGAAATCTACCGTCGATAAAATTTCGAAGAAACAAGGTTTAAAGAATATTAAAGCTACAAAAGTGTCAGGCAGAAGTAAAAAGCAGCAGAAAAAAGCAAAAATGCGTGCACGGAGATGCTTAGAAATTCTGACGGATGTTTAATCAGAAATGATGAACCTTAGGCATTAGTCGATTGTCACCAATTACCTGGGCCAAAATACTATGTGGAAAGACAGCGAAATGATGTCCAGAGAAAAGTGGGAACCAAATGAGTCTTGAAACTTTTAAGGAAGTTCCTCGTTTTGTAGTCAATTTGCTCCTGTGGCCCCAAAGTGACTCTTTAATCACTACAGGAAAAATAAATCAGGATATTTGCGTGCTTAGAAAGACGTCTATTGCCCTTCATAAAAAAGCCTAAGATAGATACACTCTTTTAGTAAGATTTAGCCACTGCATATTGCAGCAGGAAGGCTTTGGAATGGTATGCCAAAAATGATGTTAATATTGTACTTTCGCCCTATAAAGCAACACTGGGCTGCTATATTAAAGGGAAGTTAAAAGACAATACTAAAGTGACAAATAGCATACAAAAATTCAAGAGGAAGTAGAGAAGGTAAGATAGTTATAAGATAAGAAGTTGATAACAAACTTCAAAGCTCAGAAACGCTTTTGGTTCTCCAGATTTACATTTAACTAAGCATAATTAGGACATCATGGGCGTATAAAGTACAGGATTTTCAAAAAACTCGTTTCAAAATATCAGTTACGTTGTTGTTACACGGTTGTTTTTTGTGTTTGTCTATTCAACTGTTTTATTCACCTACCAAGGCAGCCAATTAAGTTTTGCTGGTGTAAGAAAAATATTTTTAATTTGATATTTTATGTTACAAGTCTTGGAAAAATATAATATAGAAAGGATTACATACTGGGAAATACTTATATTTTCTTTCATTTTTCATAAAACACTGAAGATGATTTGCACACGATTTTGAATTAGCTGTAAAACGTTTCATTCGAAAAAGTGGTAAAGAATAAATGACTAGAAGGATTCATATTATTAATGTAATGGGTTACAAACCACTCTTCTAAATAACAGCATCCGTCAAACCGAAAAACACAAATAATTTATTCTAGACAGATTGTCAATTAATACCTATTGAAAAATTACAGTTGTGCAAAAGTTAAACCGACAGTACTTATTCTCAATTTATTTCTCATTTACGAATGCTTCATAAATAACAGAAATAACACTAACCGCAATAAATTATGCAGATAAACTTTAAATCTGAGTAATAACTCTACATATTTAAAGCTATCAGATATAATATAAGGATAACGGATTAAAATTACAGTTGCTTATATCAGAAGTAACTGGATAGTGAAAACAAAATTTAAGTGCCATGTCGTAAATCTACTTTATAGTGTTGGTACGCTCGTTGTAGCTGTATCACCCTTGGTTTATATCGCTATTACAATCAGGGTGTAGTTTTCTAGAGGTTTCATAAGTTTCCTTTTAATCAATGATTTTTCTAAGTTTGAAAAGTGAATTTCTTTCCTTGATAAAAGATTTATTTATTTAGAAGACGTATACGTAGTCAGGTTTAAAATGCAAATATTTTTACAAATGGAAAATTTGAAGGTAAAAAAATAATGTTAAGAAAGTTATTATTAGTTTTCCTTATTATAATTAGATGAATCAAAATTAACTAAACAGAAATTAATTAAATTTTTTATATTATAACGTCTAACACAGAATAAAGCAGTCTAACAAATTAACAAAAGTTAATTTACACTTCAGCAAGCAAAATACGCTTTGAGCAGTTAAGCAGCGCTACCCTAGTCGTAAACAATAATTTTATCAAAATATTTTGCATTACTGATCCATGTAATGAAACTTGGCAAATCAAGTCGTTTATCTTTTAAATTAATTTCTAAACGTATTATTGTAGTATAATTATCGTAAATAATGCTAAAATTGAGATAATAACCAAAATTTGAATAAATGATAATTACTAATGCAAACTAAATCATTTTTCCTGAAGCAAATTGATTTCAGCATCTCGTTTATTCTTTTTATTGAATTGTTTTATCAAAAACGTCTACAAGCAATCTTCACCGGGTAGGGTTGCCCATAACAAGAATAAACGAAACTGGAATAATATAATTCCATTCAAATTAGGTAGCTGCGATAAACAATAAGTAGTCCGAACTACGTCACGTTGCTTTCCTATCATGTAAAACTAAGTTTGCGAAAACTAATCTGCGAGCTCTCTAGAAATACAAAGAAGATTCTAGATTACTTTTTACTACTACTTTTACTTACTAGCTTGAAAAAGAATTTACGACCTTCTCGCTCGACTGTTAACCACTTATACATCTTTAAATCTTAGGCGTTTGTCTTTTATTGCTGTGGACCAAATAAAAATCACTAAAAAGTCACAAAGTCTACTGTAGGGTGAAACCGATTGGAAGAAAGCAACCATTTAAAGAACTTCATTTCCACTCTTACCACATAATTTAACCAAAATTTGTCTCCTTTCCATTGAACTTTTACAATTATAAAATTCCTCAACAGTGTTTTCAGTATTTGTAAGAACTTCATAATGTAATAATGCTATGTATTTATCCAAAAAGTCACGTTGAAGAGCATTCTTCTTGTCTTACATTAATCTCCTTCTTACAACCTTTACTTTCTTTGCATTTTTTATTCTTTCCTTTTCTTCTATTTCAACTTTCTTAATGTGTGTGGATAATACCCTTTTCATGTTTTTGGCTGCTCTTTATCAACTTCCTTGACTTATTTTTTCTAAAGAAGCAAAAGCAATTGGCTGCGCCAACTTGGAAGGCATTGGTAAAAAAACTGCTGGATAGACGTAGGAAAATTTGACTTAGGGGTTTCCAGATGCGACGTTGTCTCTGAATCAATCACAACAATAGTATCTTCTTCAGCTTTGTCATCATCATCTTGAAATCCATTCCTATTAAACTAAATTAAATCCCATTTCTACAAATGCTTTTAGGCGTTGTTACCTTATCTTAGGCTTTAGAGCACAGACCAGGCGTGTAGATAGACAGTGTCTTATTTTAATGAACCAATATTCATGGGTGGACTGCTTTCCCGAAATATTTCTTGAATGGCCCCAAGACACAACGTCCAATGGTTGTAGGCGGTTTGAAGTGTGTAGTGGAAACATAAAAGTTGATTTGGTAGAAGTTAACTTTATTAATGCTGAGGTATGAATCGTGGTTTTCACACCTCACATTGTCTTTCGAAAATTTCAGGCCCTAGACAACGGTTTTTGTGGTTATCTACCCAGATTTATGAATAGACTCCAATATTCCAAAATCTGCCACAGCCATCATGCGCCTTCCATCAAAGCACATTGTGGAAAATTAAAAACCGGAAGCAAGGCATTTCCATTTTCATTTTTTCTCTTTTGCCTAATAATTTTTTCAACGGGAGTCACTGTTATCACGACATAACGGTTTCGTCAATGTTAAGAATGCTACATGAGTGAAAGCTTTTTTGGGTTTTAACGCTTTCCAATTTTTCGGAAAACTGGCCCGCAATTATTTTGCTAAGGCCGTTATTTTTGTAAGGAAAGTTGCTTTTGGCGTTCTCATTGACAAATTAGAGTGTTGCTAAATCCTGCAAAGCAATCTTCTCTATCTTGTTCTTTTTCTACAAGTCGGGAGATTTCATTTTATTTCATTAGAGAAAACCTGTTTACTTTTAAGATTTGACTTTAAATAGCTATATCTAAGTTTATTTTTTTTGGTCTTTCCACATTAACTATTAACATAGACTTTCTTGCATTGCGAGAAGCCGCCGCTATTGTTCAGAATAACTTCTACCGTTTGCTTTAAGTCCCTTCCTGAGAAGATTCGCGGTGAGTTCTTCTTTTGAAGTTCCGTGGTATCTGAAGGAAAGTAATCTTTAAGAATTAGTAGACTGTATGAGAACAAGTGGATACTAAACAGGCAATCCACGGTATCCCCGAGGGCCGCCATTTTTCCTTATTAGACCTAAACGAAATATCGGATCTGTTTAAAACGCACATTGCTGTGACCCCATCAGTCACAAATACAAGGACAAGGAACGAAAAGCGTATAACATTCAATCTTGAAAAGTCACATCATACCATTAAGAAATTAAGAAAATGCTAAAAAAAAATCACAAATTAGGCACGGCACGGCAGTCATATGCTCTGCAGCGTTACCAATATAAAAAACCGAATGCAGCAACGGACTCCATATTAACCGCCCCTGACAGGCTCGTGATTTGTTTTAATTTTACCCGTGCTGATGAGTAAAACTGAGTGTACATGGGATTCACGCGTGAAAAAGTTGGAACGAGCCGGCATGAACAAAATCAAAGTCACTTTTATTTTCACGGTATAACATTAGTTTGGGTAAGATTGTGTTAAAAACCAAACGTATACTGGCACCACCGTGTTGACCGGCTTGTACAAAAGAGTTCGAGCGTGTAAATTTGTAAGGTTATATCCACGTTGTGAGTTTATATTCAGTTATTACTCAGTTTGCTAAGTCTGCGCGTTTACTGAAATGGATGCATGACATGTAAAAAAAGACTTTTTAATTGAATCTTTCTCGTTTTATACCGTAAGCAAGGGTAAAGAGCGGGTAAAATGTTTTTATTCAGTTTATGTAGAATTGTCCGTTCCAAACCCAATCACGAGCGGGTCAATGCGTTTCTTCAGTTAGGATAAAACTGTATATTTCAAATCATCGTAAAATTGAGACGAATCTGGAACGTGTCAGGGACCCTTTAGAGCGGAATACGTATTGAAACCTCGTATGTATGTACTCCCTTTTGCAGTTTTCACAGTTTGCTGCACTCATTTATACCTTTGAATAAAATTGAAAATCGAACCGGAGCTGGAAAATAGACATTACATACAGTTATAACTTATAAGGTATCCTGACAATAATTAAGAATTGACACTTCGACGGGGCACTGCGCCGCAGTAAATGTTTCCTTTTTGTCATAGTGCTTAACTATTGAAGGATTGATACTTTCAGATCTTGAAATAAATGTTTTTACCGAGGTTGTCTTTCTACGTTAAGCCCCATAATAATATTAGAAAAAACTATAATCAACGTAAGATCGTGTTGTTTTGATTTTTATGGCCTCTTGCAGTTTTAAAAGAGTTACTCCGTATAAAGTCCAGTTTTACCCTTTTGAGATGACGTCATTATCTGGTAACTTTACGTATGGCTTAGATTAGATCAGAAACAGATATAAAATAAAATATGTAACAGCGCTACCTATACCGTCTAGCTGTTCAGACTGTCAAATAATAAATTAATGAGTAGTTCCTTTTTTT
>VTPC01091227.1:44542-71862 GCA_011009095.1 Ignelater luminosus | reverse complement strand
AGGTGCAGATGGGTTTTTTGGTCTGCATTCCCCCCTTCACCGGAGAGGGGAGTGACGACCTATGATCTCTACTGCACCCAAGTGTGTGAGCGCAATTAGCAAATTTGATAAGTAATAAACTTGCGTTGTTTTTGTATTACTCAGTCTAACTACAACTAAAAATATCCATAACTCCGTAAAAATTGAGTATAGCCAAAATGGTCACTGTTTGTCTTTGATTTGTAATGAGCTAACCTACACTGGTGAAATATCAAACGTATGTCATGGGACACCTTGTATAAGTATTTCTAAGTTATCAGTGTAACATATACAAAAAAGAAATAAATCATCGACGTAAGTTAAAGCCTTACGCGGGCTGGGATTTTTAGGCCCGGCCCGGCCCGACTAGGATTAATTTTGATGCGGGCCGAAAAAACCAGTAACTCTTTGATCGGAAAAAAATGCCCGAGACCCCTCAACGACTCGAGAAACCTGAACGAGCAGACAGGGCCGGAAAGCCTGACAGGTCCGAGACCCCTGAATGATTCAACAGTCCCGAATGACCCGACAGGGTCAGGGAACTCGACCGGGCCGGGAGACTCGACAGGCCCTAGAGGTTCCATAAGACTGGGGCACCCTTTAAAAGCTGATGCCCGGCGCGACCTACACCCGAGCTCTGGGCAGCGCCATGCCGAACCATCAAGCCTGGCCCTTGCAGGATTCTACGGTACAGTACGAAACTTTCCCGCTTCGGTTCAGTATAAAAATAATGCCCGCCTCAGTCCGTACGAAACTAACTCTCGTCTGACTCAGTGAGAAAAAGTTTTCAATCTGGTGTATTAAAAAAGTCCTCCTCTTCGGTTCAGCATGAAAATAATGCTTGTCCGGATGAGTTCGAAAATAACGCCTATCCAAGTCAGTACAACGATCCTTCAGCGCGGTTTAATACGAAAATAGCCCGCCCGACTTAGTGTGAAAAAGATCTCAGTCCGGTTCGTTTTGTCGACCCGAAAAACCCAACCGACCCAATACGTTCGACAGGTCGACAGGACGGAAAATCGTGACAGGCCCAAATGGCACGACAAAAGTGAACGGCCCGATGACTCGACGCCCAATGAATTGTCAAAATGAGATACGACCTGACCCAAGCCCGAGGTTCGGGTCGAGCCACTCAAAAGTTCGACTAAAACAACCAACGTCTAAGTTTCTAACTTTACAGGCTACGCAGATTGGGTTTCTTTTTGATGGTTATTATGATAGTTATTCTTATTTAGATTCATGAAGTTCCATGGTAGCTGATTTATCATTTTGACTTATTTTTCCAAATCATCGATTATTTCTATTGTTTTGATTAATCGACATCCGATTAATCGATTAATCGTATAACGTAATTTCATTTGTGATGCATTTGCAAGAGTTCTAAAAGTCATGGAGGCTACTTTTCTTGTGATATATGTAAAGAGAGTGGCGAGTATTTAAATGATGGAGTTATTTTGTGACGGGTGATGCACCATTGAGAAGTGACTTCTCGTCTTTATTACAAGCAGATAGCGATCACCAGTTGGGCATATCTCCTTTAAGTTTACTAAATATTAAATTGGTCTCACAGTTTCCAGTAGACTGTACGCACGCAGTGTGTCTTGGTGTAATACGAAAACCTTTACACCTGATGTGGGTTGGATATCCTCTTACAGTACGGCTGCAAGGTCGTGTAGTATTTACATAATATATCAGAGTAGTTTACGCTGTTTCTTTTCTAAATTTGTTTGTCACTCAGAAAAGACAGAATTTCTAATTTATAACGTACACATTCTTTTGCATTTACCATTGATTTTGCCTTGTATGGACCTGTAGATAATTTTCAGCTTTTCCATTCGAAAATTATTTAGGACACCTAAAATGCCTTTGGAAAAAAGGAAAAAGCAGCAGGTTGTCAAAAAATAATGGAATCAAACTTTCATTTGTTAACAATAAAATTAAAAGAGAAGTCTTACCAATTACAGCATTTTCTTGGGACATTGGACAGAGTATTCAATAATTGTAGACAATTTAAGAAATTTTATTGGGCTGAAAATCAATGTACATTTGCTACCCATTTTTATGCTGCATCAAACTGTTACTGCATGACAATTACTAACACAGTTATTAAAATACATGATATATACGTTTTAAAAACGTCATATCTGTGACTAAAAGTTAAATAAATTTGTAATGATACTGATGTCACAGTTCCGTCAATCAAATGTCATATTCTCGTCTTTTTAACGTAACTACCACCTCAAAATCGACGTGAAAATAACGAATACGCTGACCTAAAAAAGATGCCTTTATGACGTGAGTTGGATCGACGAAAGACTTAAGTGTTTTCGAAGAAGTGGAACTTTTAAACAAAATTAAAAAAAGTAAATTCGCGTTGTGTTTTATTTATGTATTTATTATCGTTTTATTTAGACCCCAGTGTATTTGGATGTTTTTCTTTGGGTTTATTCATGATCTCCGGTTTATTGGGACATCCGGATTATTGGCATAAAATACATTTTCCCTTTGTGTCCCAACTAAGTTTTCTTCTTTTGATTTCAGATATCAATTTAAGATTGTGAATCATCCTTAAAATTTAGCAATAAAAAAATGCTTACAGGTAGAATATCATTTAAGGGTTTCGAGATGTTGGGGAATTCTTTTCTATGGCAGGGAATTAAATAATTACATTGTATTACTTATAATTAAGGACCAAGAGAGAGAGAGAGAGAGAGAGAGAGAGAGACTTATAACACCCTGGATACCGGTGTTACTTTGATTCGATCATGGGGGAAAACGGTTGGGGATAAAACAATGTTTACTATCGTCTTATTGGAAATTTAATGCTGTTTGTCCTAGTGTAACCTCTTATTGTAAGATCGAACTACTTTTACAATAAACTTAAAAACTGATGTCATATTTTCATTCTTGTTTTCACTGCTAACTTATCTGGTTTATGTGCGAATGGGCTAAAAGTAGTATCGTTAGAAAGGTACGCTTTCCGGACATGGGGTATGCTACCTTTTCAAGCAACCCGACTTACTTTAATTAAGATAGAGGCATTTTTCTAAACAAGAAACGAAACGTTTTGGCTTCAAAGACCAATAACTTTGTGGGGGAAAGTCAGACTACCTCCAAAGGTACTATACCCCATGTAAGAACTTTAGAGGGTTACTTAAAGTGGTACCGAAGCTATGCACAAAGATGGGCAGTTAGGGTTAGTGGAAGTGGTTACTATGCAGGAATCACAGGAAAAAAACATGACATCTCTTAGCAATAGCCAAAATATGAATCACAAACTTTTGACATACCGAAGCAAAAAATGTCTACACCACTCAATCACTTAATTTTCTGAAGCGGTTATGAATCAGTTGCTATAGCAAGGCATGGTAAAAACTGAATAATGTTGCTGGCTTTTTATTTTTATTCAAAAATGGATGTTAGATGCGTGATTTGTTTTGGCAAAATTAGAAAATTGTTTGCGTACATCTAACTAACGGGAGTCAAAGTTTCCGGTTTTTTCGATCAATATTCCGTTCCAAAAGTCTTTCCAGCTTGAAACGAGATTGTTGGATTCTACAACTCTCAAACATTATAAATGCTAATACTTATATAAATCGAGAATTCTCTAATGCAGTATTTGTAAAGTTCTTCAATCTTGAAATAACGACAGGAACTTCAAAACTGATTACTATCCGTAAAAATTAATTTCACGAAAGTAATATTTTTTTTTAATTTATTAAGTATTAAACGAAACTTTATTGATTCTCACATTTTAAACAGGAATTTTTATATTTTTTTAATTTCTTAACTAATATGTATCTTACATCAAAATCCAAAAGCAATAATTACTAAAGCTGCGAAAAATAATTTTATGATTATCATGTTACAATGGTAACAATAACTGAAGGTGTAAACAGCATTAACAAGTCTTTGACGTTCCTTCGCTTTGCATATGCTGCTTGCATTTTGTTTATTGTCTACATTGCAACTCGATGCCCATGAATTTATTGTTCACAACATTACAAAACAAACTGATTTGAAGTGACCTTCATTCGCACACATTTTATATAAACAGAGATCAGAGTTCACCGACTAGTAAAACCCAAAGTAAACAGGTTTCAATGGGAATTTTTGCTTGTTGCATGAATTCAATCTTATCCCCACTTCTGTAAGAGGCTATTATGTATTTACAGTTTTTAAACCTTATGTATTTACATACTTTTTTATCATGAATAATCATTAAAACTCATAAACCAAGTGGAAGAATGTACATGTTCGACTTAAAAATAATGGATTTTAATATTATATTGTTGTTTAGTTTGATAGGTGCATGTTTTTGTATTAAACTAAGTGAGGGAGGTAAAATGATATCAGATTATAGCTTTCTCTTTTTATTATATTCTTTATATTTTTTAGATTATTACTGGCGTGATTATACAGGCGACACTATTCCAAATGATGCCTTAGCGGGAGGTTATGATGCTGATAGAAGAACTACTTACATAGCTCAAGTTTTATATGAGAATTTATTAGTACCGGGCGAAATAAGAGATGCTAAAGCTTATTTTGAATATGGATTTAAACAATTTGAAGCAACTGAAAATGTTAAGGTATCATTTAATAATTAAATTCGTAAGCTATTTATTAGCGTTACATGCATGTTCATTATTATAGATCCTTTGTACGAAACATCCGAAGAGATTTCAGTGGGTTATAACAACAAAGGACGATTTCAAGACCTTAACTGATAAAAATTTTATACTAGGAGGTTATGAACCCAATAACAGAATATACATTGGTAGGAAATCAATTGGAGATATGATAATTGTAGGAAAAGTTCAAGTGATATTACCTAGCTTAGAGGCTGTGTTTCATTATCCAAGAGATGGGAAAGGGCTTTTTGACTATTCATATGAAGTACTGACATATTTGTAATAAATTAAAGTTTGCTTATTTGCTTTTGTTTGATTACTATTTGTTAGTAAATCTAATATTGTAAACAGGAAAAAATATGTACGCAGTTTATTTTTAGTATTCATATCAGAATCGACCTAATCATAATTTCTGATAGTGGTTGTACTTAGTATACTGTTTATTATCATGTGGTATCCCATGCCTGTTCTTCAGTTATGTCATTAGCAAAAACTAAAACATGGACAATTGTCACATGTCAACTAATCAGGAGTTTTTTCATTAATATCACGATAGTATACATTCTGCTCATGAACACGAGCATTGTTTCATAAAATGAATCTTCATTTCATATCCTTGCCTTTGGAAATGATTCTCTGAAGTAATATTTTTAGGCCTTACAAAATTTTGATTTTACAGTTTGTGGTTCCACATTATAAGATAACTAAGGTAGGTATTTGATTTTTTGACACCATGTAAGTCATTTGAATGAATAAATAAAGCTTTTTTGGTCAACTTCTTGTAAATGCTCTGAACTAAGGTAATCATATTCCAGATCAAGTCGGTTGCTTAGATTTTCATTTACGTTTCTAATTTTATATTCAGAAGTCGGCTTCCATATTTTACCTTAGAATTCTTAATCATATTTTGGCAAAGTACTATCGTATTCAGTGCTAAAAATACTGATTTAACATTAATGTCCTGTTGAACTTTTAGGTGCTAAAGGGCGTTGTCTAGAAATAAGACAATTTCTACGTCTTCCCTTTTCATTATTCAGCCTATAGTGTATTAGAATTTAAATTAATAAAGAGACACATTCAACATTCAATGTTCAGATTTTAATCAAGGTTTAACTGTATGGAAATAATTATTGTAATAAGTTTTTCTATGCAGTTAAGCCGCATTTTAAATATGAACCTAGTTGACGCAACCAGCTCTTAGGAAAACTCCGATGTCGAGCATTTAACGTACCTGAGGACATCTTTAAATGCTTGAAATGAATAATATCAAGACAATCTTGAAATTAGGAAAAATAACTAATTACAAAACACAAGTCAGGTTTTGTACCTAGCATAATGCAACAAAGAGTGTTACTGACTTTATAGTTAAATTGCTTGGAAAAATATATGTATTTTAGAAGCCTAAAAAGCAAAGCAATGTGGATTTATCAAGTTGTGAAGCTGAGTACATCGCTATGAGCGAGTGTATTAAAAAGTTAAAAATTTTAATTCAGTTATTAGAAGCATTTGAGTTGAACAAAAACCCAGTTACTCTCTACGAAAACAATCAATCAAGCATCAGTTTGACAAAAAATTGGAAGAACAAAAGGAGTAAACGCACTCGTGTTAACTATCATTAAGATTGTATATATTAAGACTATCTAAAAAGAAAAGCGTTCAACCAGTCAGTGCATTTTGCCAGTGCGCAGCTACGGAGGAGAGGCCCTAACCCTCACTAACGCATCCGCTGAGAAACTAAAACGGATCCAGCGAATAATGGAACGATCAATGCTTAACATCAGCTTAAGAAATAAAATAAGAAATGAAGAACTTCGTAGAAGAACGAGCGTTGACGATATTATAAAACGTATTGCCAGGCTAAAATGAAAATGGGTTGGTCATGTGGCAATAGATGCTCCTAAAACTACTAGAATGGAGGCCGAGGACAGACAAGCGCAGCCGAGGAAGACTCCTCAACCGACGATCTCAAAAGAATCGTAACAAACTGGATGACAGCAGCTCAAGACAGAAATGGGCAGAGGCAACTGGAGGAGGGCTATGTTCGACAACAGACTATAATGGGCTAATAATGATGATGATAATGACATTAAGACTTGAAGACCAAATTGCCAGCATAGTATGTAGTAATTCAGTCATGCTCTCTGAGACTGAGATGCCAACCTAGTAACAGCCAATCGTTTTGGCACAAACAAATTCATTAGTTGTTTCTTTACGGCTTTCCATCCGGCGCGCTTTTAAAAAGTCTTCATTCGGTAAGCAAAGGCGAACAAGCCGCAAATGATCCACAGGCGTATTGGATATTCGACTGATACTGAAATGAAACCAAAGGTTTTGTTTCTATTTTACAAAAAAAATGTTTAGAAAACAGAGGAACAAGTTTTTCATCTTTCAAGTTTTCCAAATCGAATTGTAAACCTTATAGTCGTGATTTTTCTATGTGAAAGTTCTTCACTGGAAAAAAAAGAGATCACCAATTCTAACAATTTTGAGAAAATTGCAGAAAATGTCAAATTTCCAGCAATCGTCACAAGATTCGAATGTTTGTCAAAATGAAGCAAACAATGTCAAACTGCTTGCTTTCCATTTTTGGCTTACAAAGATTGTTTTACATGTTCTTCTGCATTAAGTCTCAACAGTTGATGGTTAAAGTTGTTAAACATGCTGCAATTAATGCTTGTTTCTTGTACGCTCGATGTGGTTGACACGCTCTTCTTTAGTTTCCTAAAGAAGGTTCTTATGAAAGTCAACAAAACGTTGTGTGTATATAATATTTCTACAGTGATACGGTCTGATCCTGAAAGACGTCGATTTATTAATGAGTTGGTTCGTGAATGTCTTTGGTATCATTTAAGTTTCATATTAATTTGTTATCCAAATAAAGCATTTAATTGTGGTCTTTTTAAAACTTTATTAAATAGACTGATCACTGTGTCTGAAAAACTAGCCTTGGTTTTGCATGGATTGATGGTTAACTATACTCCAAGTTTTAATTTGTTTCACTGCTGTCTCTGTTTGTACCATAGCTTGCGATAAACTGTTGTGCCACGGTAATAAAGCAATATCGCCTGCAAATGTAGCTATTTCAATGCCGTTAATGGTAGGTAGAACATAAACGTGTAATATTGTACAATAGTACAATCCTTGTGAAACCTCAGCAACAATCTCTTTGAGATCTGAATATGCTTGATTTAGTATCACAATGTTCTACTTATTAAAGAAAATTGTACCTATTAGATTATCAAATGTCAAACGCTTGTATTATAAATATATGTTGCTGTGAAGGACCGAAATTAGTGAATGTCAACATTCTCCGTTGAATGTCGACAAATACCAAAAACATCTGTGAAAGACCGAATATTTGCTAATATAATTGTACTGTTTGAACCTTCACCAGTGTATGTCGACGTACACAAATGAGCTCTGGTGGAAGTCGAAAATGACTTGACAGGTCTCAACAAGCATATAATCCACGCGACGTAAGACGCGTTCTTATTCTTGCATCTTGCTCAGTTGCTAGTCAGTCTTACCCACGATATGGTAGCGTGTTTTGTGTTTTTTGTCTTATATTCTAATTTATGTTCAATGGCTACTACAGTCAACCGTGATCACTTTTTGAAAGATTATGTGAATTACTTGACAGTAAACGAGAAGACAATTGTTTTTATTTTACCCAAAAAAAGTACTCTAAAATACTATCTGAAATAATTTCTGCTAAAACTAAGTGCAGGACAGCGTTGGACTACAGACGTTTGAAACGTTTTCACATTAAGTTACCGATGAAAATAAGTCAATTGTGCCATTAAAACCAGGAGAAACGAATATCCAATGACGAAATATATAATATACTTTCCGAAACTCATATTAGAACAGGCCATGGAGGAAGAACACCTATACTTAAAAAATTGCAAGTTAAATATAAAAATATTACGTATCAGGTCACAATGTTTATATTATATATTTAAATTTATGCAAACAATATCAAATGAAACATAGTGCCCCTAAAAAAGGTATTGTTGTAAAACCAATGATAGTTCCGAGTTAAACTAGAGATGTAGAGTAGATCTGATAGATTTACAGTCTTACAGGGATATAGATTTTAAACTTATAATGGTGTACCAAGATCATCTAATGAAATTTGTCCAATTTCGACCTTTAAAAACCAAGACAGCTGAAAAAGTGCATGTGCATCACCTTTTCCAAATATTGTTAACGTTTGGTGCCCCAGCTATATTGCACTCAGATAATGGCAGAGAATTCAGCAATCGAGTTATATCTCAACTATGCGCTATTTGGACCGGTGTAAAGAAAGCTACGGCAGAGCCAAATACAAGACTCGGTGGAAAGGGCAAATCAGGATATACAGAATATGTTAATCGGGTGAATTAGCGATAATGATACAAATAAATGGTCGGAAGATTAACTCTTTGTTCAGTTTCCCAAGAGCACAGCATACCACGAAGGAATACGCCATATGAAGCCATATTTGGAGTTAAACCAAAAAGAGGCATAGCGTCATATCTCTACCTCGCAAGCAAATTGAAAATATTGAAACTGAAATTCTGTAAAAGTAAATTGTAGCGGCAATTACAAAATCAGCAGTAAAGCCAAAGAGAATGTTTCCGATATTGTGACGACGATAATCAAAATACTGTTAAAGAGGAATCTCAACCTAGCACTGAGGAAACAACACGAGTTAATTTCTAAAAAAAGAGCAGCTGCAAAAGGAAATTTTGTACTCCAAGCAACGAAAATGATACGAACCTCTAAAAGCAAATTTTCTCCTGCTCAAATAGGTGATACTATACAGATACAAGTCCCAGATGTCAACCGTGGCCGCACAAATCCCCAAAATGTTTTAGCAGTTATTGGAATAGAAGATTCCGACTTTTATAAAATAGCAAACACAAATGGTACCTTTAAGCAGCTTTTTATCCGAAATCAGTTTGTAATTTGTAAAGAAAAGCTACTTTCCACTGCTGAAACTTCTTTATTTTAAAAATATTTCGGACATACACCAGGCGACTTGGTGAATGTCGACATTCACCGGAGAGTATTGACATTCACGAAAGTTCGGTCTTTCACAGTAAGATATACATAAACACGGCTATAGTATAAGATTTTTTTCAAAACCTCTAAGTAGACATAATGTTATTCGATAAAGTTGGTGAGTTATAGAATTGTGGGATCTAAATCCTAATATGATAGTGTAGTATGATATTCTTTTCTTAAATAAAGAACTTGTCTTGTCTTGTCTTTACTTTACAAAAAGTTTTTCAAGCGTTGGTAAACGATTAATTGATCTGTAACTATTTACATTTGCGAAATAATATTATCTCAGCATGTTTAAATTCTTCAATTATAAACAGTTGATTTTCGAGAACCTCATTAGATATGAGATCATAGTCCGGCAATTTGCAACGTTCTAGTTTTTCTAGATCCATTAAGACGGAACCTTCAGGTAAACACCGAGTAATTTTGATTGAGTTTGCTGTTTTGATGTTAGAAGGACATAGCACGTAAGTACACAGTTTATTAAATTTATTTTGAAATGAATCCCAATCTATGTTTGCGATCAGGAGACAATTACAAGAGGAGAATGAGTGTCAAATACATTTGGTTGTCACTAAGGGCACGAATACGATCTCTGGCGTAATTTTTATAAGCTCTAATAGACTGAATTCTAATATTTGACTTTCGTGTCGTTCGTACGTGTTGCTAATTAAATCGTGTGCTTTCTTGTTTACTGGTCTCAACATGTTCGGAAATCATATACATTATAAAATCTCAGGTAAATAAACAAGAATAACTCTGCAGACCTAAAGCTGCCCATAATAACTTTGTGGTTTGCAGCTACTATCGGTCATGAATTTTCTCTGTTGGGAAAAATAATTTGTGTGCCGTTCTTAGAAGTAACATTGTTGCGAATGCCGTAGGGTTATTAAGTCTGCAATTCTAAATCATATGGAATAAAACTGTTGGCTAAGGAAAGTAAAGGTACTATTTATAAAAATGTTATTTACTCGATTGGTTTTTCAAATCCACCTTAAATAACATTGGTATTAACAATTTTTCTCGTGCTATTTGCTCTAGCTTCATTAAGTAATTACTAAAGTTATTTAAATTTGAATTACAAACTTTAAATTACATTAAATAAAGTAAATTCTGCGAGTAAGATTTGAATCTACAGTTCCCAATCTCGCGTTGGGTGTTTAAGGGTAGAGCAGTGTAGGTTCGAATATGAAACCATATGAAAATATGTATAGTGTTCCATTTAAAGAAGTTAAAATGTTCAAGTTTGAAAATAAGTGAACTTTAAGCGTTCCCAACTGCCTCATAAAGATGTTGGTTAACATTTTTTTGGCATACTCTGACAGTTACTTATCATAGTCACTCTGTGAATCACAGTCCGCTAATTCAAAATCCACAAAACGAAGAATTTGTTTTCTTTTAAAAACAAATCTTAAAATCCTACATCGATGAAAAGCAGATCTCATAAAAAATTTGGATATGTGAAAATATCAATACCATCGTATGTAAGATTAAAAAAAACTGACACATATACTCTGTATGTGGAAAAATAAAATTGGTTGATAGAGAATTTAATACCGAAAACCAAATTTTTCAAATCTTTGTCCTAGCTCAATAAAGAACAGAATCATAAAGATTAGGATTAAGTGGGACACCCTGTATTTGAGATGCGTCTCGCTCATAAAGCCACCATTACGAGCCTGGGATAAAATTCTAGAAAACCAGATCGTCGAAATTTAATACTTTCAGCGTTCCAATTTATGGTTGTTAACTAAATCAATATTTTGATTGTCTTCAATTAATTTCATGGAATTGTCTGGCGTTATTGCAATACCAGTAATTACATATCTAATTTCTTTCTATTACCGTCTTTCATTTTTTTAAGAAAGTTATTAAATGATTAAGCTTTCCGGAATTATATCAGTACCTACCTAATTAGTAGCTGCAGCACGACAAATTAATTAAGTTTTTGAATGCAATTTATGCAGTGAAAGAAAAATATTTTGTGTAACATAAAAGTTACGTTGAAATTGAGACGTTACCGATTTTCTAATATCGAGAGTTTAGAAGAGGACTCTGAATTTAAAGTTTGAAATAGTTTAACTTGAGAGTTAGAACTGTTTTTCTACTTACCACCTTCTTAACATAGATGTAGAGTGTAGATAAAATCATGTGCCAAGATCACTTACCTACAACAAAAGAAAAAATATTTAGATAGGGTATTTGGTTATTTATTATAAGCTATTTCATTTATTCATTCTCGATTATTTGTTTATAATTTTAATGAAATAAATTATTTAATATTATGTAGGTTGAAATCTATATTATATTGATAAAAATAGTGCTGGAAAGTGCTTGTTTGCTAAATATTCATATGGGAATATGTCTCAAAGAACAGATGTTATTTCCAAAGAAAACATTAAAGAGGAAAATACGTTATATAGACGACTATTACCTAAAAACCGCAGACTTTTGAGAAATATGTAGTCTTTATTGTTGACGAGATAATCAATTCATGTGGTAGATATACAGTAGAACCTTGATTATCCGGGTCGTATGGAAGTGGGACGTTGACGCATAATTAAAAACCACAAATAATCAGTGCCTGTATTTATTAAAACAAAAACTCCCGGAAAAACTACCTACAAGTTGAGACATATTTAAAAGTAAAAGATGCTTAGATATACCGCGTGTGCAAAGAATCGCTTGACAAATGGAAAGTTTTGCTAATATTGATTTTTCAACAAAAACTGGCTCTTTCGAAAAAGTTTTGCTTGCACTTAAATGACGAACTGTACCCACAGAATCGTTTTATCGTGTTATTTTCTTAAAAGTACTTGCAACGCTTGACATTCTTGCCTAATTTTGCGGTCAGGTTTTATATATCCTTTCCTTAAGCGTTCACTACAAAATTTGCTAACCTCGCGAGCCAATGGCCCAATCTTAAGTCTTCACTTGTGTCTCTCCTAATCTATTTATTAGGAAAGTACAACTGTCTCACTCGTGCAGAAAGATGGTTTGGAATTCCAGTTAACTGAATAATATTCTATAAAATACAGTCTTTACTACTACGCTCATCAAAAAATTCTTTTTGTTGAAAAATCAATGTCAATAAAGTTTCCCATTCGTCAAGCAAATTTTCACACACGCTGCATAATGAACTACCTATTTAAGTGATACTTCACGTTTATTCCTAAGTATAATACCTAATTCTGCTAAAATGCAAACTTGCAGTCAAAACAAACCCAATATTTTTTTACAACAAGGTTTAAAAAATCTATACAGCATGACTCGTCATTCTTGTAAAACAATTCTAGTTACTCATTAAAAATAACACACAAATTATTCGTTCACGATTATCAAAGTTAGAACACGGATAAACCGTCACATTTCCTGGAAAATCCTCACGCGGATAATCGAAGTTATACTGTATAGCAAATCTATTGATGGGTGTTCTAGACGATAACTCAGTAGCAAAGACAGGCAAAACCCGCACATTTTCTGTCCCAATTTAATTCAGAGTTCTTGTTTCATTTATGGATTGGAAAAAGTAGCAGAGGTATTTCCTGGTAAACGATTTAATAAATACTATAAACAGCCTGTTTAGAAAAGCTATTCTAACAGTGAGTGTAGGGAAGAGTTATCTGATAATCTTCTGTCTTCGCAACTGCATTCAATCAACAGCTGAGGATCATGACTGAAAGCTGCTTTGTTTTTCTTGATGTCTTTTACTAATGCAAAACAAATAGTAATAGACTAAGTCATAATATCAGAGTCGAAAACAGATTCTGGCAGCTAAGTAAAGCACTGACCATGCAGGGTTGATGATGGCCATCGTTGACACTGGCATTGTTGTGAGGACACAATGACGTCTCAACATCATCGACCGACTGTCAGTGAAGTAATGGTCACGACTGATACCTAACCATCTTGCGGGTGGTTTTACAATACGAGTCAGCCTCATTATTAAATCTTTTGTTTTAATATTGGTGCTCCAGCTTTCAAATGATTTGTTATAGACAGTGTGGAAGATGTATTCCATTAATTTTATTCGTGGGTGCAGAAGCAACAATCTCGCTCTAAATACATCTGTTTTCTGGTATATTACGCACCAGATCTAAATGACTTTGTATTAAAGATAAAACATACTACGTTTGATGTAGTACCGGTAATTGTTTGAGCAATCTTTCCAGCAATCATCGTAAACACTACATCATTCACTCTGTAGGTTTTATCACTCTTGACTAAGGTATCGTTAAGGTTGGCAATTCTAGACCCTATTCTTGCAATTTTATTCTGCGTGCTCTCAGTAGTTTCTTTACAGTGTTAAAATTTGATGAGTCTGCAAAACCTCGATGAAAACAGTTTTGTATTGTTTCAGTGCACCAAAGTTTTATTTTCTTTTTGATGTAGGCAAAAAGGAACCATAGATGTCAAGAACATATTTTCATTAAAATATTTTCTTCTCAATAACGTCTTTATAGTCGCTGTGACCAGATGATCCATTGCAACCCCATTTTGACACAAGATTTATTTTTTCGTCCATAATGTAGGCAAACTCTTCTTCAGTCTTATTATCCGAGTAAGAAGTCCTGACACCTCACTTTGAAAGCTTGTATTTCAGAAACTATCTAGCGGATTTTGATTTGAAAAGAACAATTTTTCACTCATATTTTAAGAATACCTGAATTCAGAAATTAATTAATAAAAAATAGAGTGAACTTTATAATTACAGTTTAAACTCTGTTTTGTTAATTAATAATAAAATTATAATGATAAATCATGTCTCACTCAAATTCGCTTATTTGAAAAAATTCTTGATTTCTTTCTGTAAAAGAAAGTGAGGATCAGAATTTTTTATTCAGATAATAGTGTATCGTAAACTTTCTCAAATGTCCTAAGGCTGTTTAATTTTGTAAACTTATTGGGAAATAAATATTTATTTTAGTTTACTTTACTTACTAGTTTTCAGAATTTTTTTTGGTAGTGTGATCAAACAATTTTAATAGAGAAGCATCCAGAATTAAAGCCAAAGCCTTTTCTGCACTCATCTGAGAACAACTTGGTGATTTATCTCGAATCTGCAATTAGAATTTCCTCAGAAACGATATCACACAAACTTTTAACTCTTCTTCGTTTCTTTACAGCATTCTTCAAACAACCTTTCTGATCGTTCACATGCGAGTCCTAGCCCATTTTTCGGAACAGTTTCGGTGGGAAGTGAAATAATTTTAAATAGCTGTTCTGTGTCCTTCGATAACAAATATTTCTTGTTCTGTAATACAGCTTTTCGTCTTTGTCCAAAGTTTCGTAAAAAATGTTTACTCTGTGCATGATTGATGATGATGTTTTCTGTTTCTGTAACTTCTGGATAGTTACCTTTTGTTTTCGAGACACTTATGCATTTCGAAATTACTGGACAGAATAATGTCAACGAATTCTCGATAAGTTATGCTATAACTTGCCATGATTTCAAATTACTTTCTCGAAAAACTGATAAATTATGAATAGTGAAATGGAAACTACCCATGTAAGATAAAAAAGTTATTACCTAATTATCCTGATTTTGCTTTATCAATTCATTGCAAATACTAAGTGGATTTCAAAGAAAAAGAAAGAGGTTATTAGTTTAATAGGTGCTTTAATCAAAGCCACAGGTTAACGCAGCTGAGATCTATTTGTTTATATAATTAAGAGTTTAATGCATCAGAAGCTCCTTATCTTAGCTTGCAGCTCGTTTGGGCACAATAGGTTGACCAATTAACTTTCAAAATATAGATAAGAATGTACTTCATCTTAAAGTGGCCTTTACAGTATAATTAGAATCTTTACAAACAATCTGTTATTGCTTTTTAGTTGTTTTTTCTTTTTATTAGTTCTGTTATGCATCTATATACAATGTAGAACAAGCCAAAATGAGGTGTACACAATTTAATATAAAATATAAAACAAAATAACATAAAAAACACGAGCAAGTTAATTCTTTAATTGATAATGTCCCTGTAAACACCATTCCGTAGCTTAAAGTCTCTGTAAGCTTATAGTAAAAGAAATCTTGACTAAAAGCCGTTGTAAACGCTACATAACTTTTCAAAATGTAATTAGTTGCTTGTTTCTAATGTAGTAGGGTTCACCCAAACTTTTGCTATACTTTTCATTGTAGTTACACTTATTAGAAAGCGACGACCCCTATATATACAATACAAGAAGAAGCCGAAGAACTGGAGGATGTCTTTTAGGTAACAAAAAGTTACTTTCAAGTTGTTTATGCTGTCGTATTACACAAAACGAAAACTGTGTAAACTTCTAAAAAGGTAACAATCGAATTGAACTAGATCCGGAGAGTACAGAGAATGTGATAGAACTTACCACGAAAGTTCCAAAAGTTCCACGCGTTATCCTACAGTAACGTGACATTTCTTCAGTTTTTCTTGCAATCATTCCAACTGCTATACGTATATGTCTACTATAATTTAACAGCTCATGTGGGTTAATCCCTCAGTAATTCGACGATACGCATGACATAATCTTGCATCTGTGTAATCTTCCTTTCGACTCGGGCTAAGAATATTTATCCTTAGCCACCCTTTTTCGGACATTTTCGTATGTTATCCACTTTCCATAGCCAGTATCAATTTTATTTAAAAAATATTCATTTCTGTTTTAAGTAAGGAGACTTGTTGCAATACTTAGTTACACGGTCATCTCCCAATTTGCTGACTTTACCAAGCTTTTCTAGATCCCAGTATATGGTTGACTGTAAGGTTGAATTGAAATTAGTCTCTCAAAAACAATACTATATACTTAGAGCAGAACTTCTTTATAAATCAATTCAATATGGCGTCTTATGAGAGAATCTGAATTTAAAATCACGATATCTCCAAACTGCTTGTATTGGAATTATATCTTTTCAATCTCAAAATGGTATCAATCAATTTCAAATTGATTGATTACTTCAAATTGAAACTAATCGCCTTCAAATTCAGACCTATAAACTTGAAATTGAAACTAATCAAATCGATATTAAATTCAGATCGGACTTAATTTGAAGCTGACTGATCTTAATTTGAAGTTAATTAACCTCAACTTAGTATTGATTATTCTCAATTTGAGATTAATTGATCCAATTTAAGATTGAAAAGGTATAGGCGTTTTTGGAATATTGAGGAAAAGCATTCTACAAACGTATTAGCCTCATTTTTTCAGGATTTGATTGATTTTAATTTCTAGGTTCTACACAGAATTGAAATTAAATAAGTTATTAGAGTAAATATTGGGTTATATCCTTTACTCCACACCATATGATTTTTCGCAGCCTATCTTTCAATCTGTTCTCTTTTTAATTTTCTCAAAATCAATATTTATGTCAGCAACAAATTATTTAAGTTAACTTTCAGCCGATAATATTGATTCTGCTGTTTAGAATAGAACGCTATCAGATTCTATCATTTCTTCCAGACTTTCTAACGTATTCTCCTCCATTTCAACTGTATTATCCTTGCAGCATATTCAACCAAATAAGGATTTAAAGATACTTCAAAAACAGGAATCAATCTCTTTGGATTTTGAGTGTCTAATTTCATCCACAGCAATAGGGGTAGATAACATTCTACTAATAATGTATTACAAGTAAACTTACAGAATTATTAGAATTTTAAGGTGTCAGTGGTTACCATAGACAAAACCCACCTAGCTAGCTAGCGGTAGTAATATCACGACAAGGATACATTTGACATAGCGTCAAATTATTGGTTGCTGCGTGCGAAGTGTTTGTTTATCCCACTGGCATATCCGGTTTTATCCTTTCCGTGACGACATCACAAAATTACAGTAGCGAACTAAGTTTAAATCGAGAATAAGATAAGAATTTCAGAAGTATTTGGGGTATATAGATTTTAAGTAACTCTGTAAGAAGTTTCCTACAGAGTTCTGTTAGCTACATACTGTAGAACTTTACAGACTGTAACAATACTTTAGAGAATAGCTAACTAAATTAAAAGTCAAAGAATTTCTTCATTCGATGCAGTTTGCCCATTAGTCCTTTCTTTGAGCACTTTTTCCAAATGAGTGGGTATCTAACTGTACAGGATGTTTCCGGTTAAACTTCGAGAGATGATAAAACATCAACATATAAGTGTACTTTGCCTAATACGCTTCTATTCAAAAATGCTTAGTTTATAATTCAATGATTCGTAAAGCATAATTAAATTTTGGTATTTGAGCACATAAGTAGTCAATGTGAGACTTCCAATTTACTTGGCAGTTAATCATTAGCCTGAGAGACTAGATGTTCTGAAATAGCCAAAATTAGGAAATTTTGTCTTATCTATATTGAGTGCTAGTTAAACCAATTTTCAAAGATTGTTGTTGCATCCAAGATTTCAGTCTCTTTGGTTTCTTTTGTAGTTTTAGGACCGATGTATCATCGGTAAATAGAATTGTTCGATGTTAGCTTATGGCTGGCAAGTCATTAGTATATAAGATAAATAATAAGGGTTCCAGCACAGATCCCTCTGGTACTCCCTATTCAAATAATTCTTTGACTTCTTAAAAAGTACGTGTTTTTTAAAAAAAAAGGGTTTGTTATAAAAAAATACAGGCGTAGGAAAACTAAGTGTCTTCCTTCACACTAGTGAGAGGAAAGATCTATTGGAACAAAAAGTCTAATAAGATTTTTCTCTCGTGCTATTGTCAAGCAAATAAACAAAAAGTTAGCATTGTTTGGTAACGATACAGCACTAAAACCTTTGTAATACTGACCTACACACATCTTTAAATTATTGGCATCGCATAAGCATGTTAGAAAAATAATCGTACTAACATTAACTGTCAATGGGGTATCATTAAGAGTCCATTGCGTTCAAAAAGAAGATTTGAAGAGGCGTTAAACAATGGACTTTAGCTTACATGAATTGGGTATTGTGGCTACAGCATGTGCTCAAAATGTTGTCCATTGACTTCAATGCAGAGCTGGGCACGCCGTCTCCAATTACACATCACCAAGGGTAATATTTCATGCTGATGTGACGAAAGTCGGTAACGGCAACTTTAATGCGCTATCGTAAATCTTCAACGCTAAAGTAGCTTCACAAGAAATATGTAGAGGAGATAAATCAGAACTGAGTGTTCTTGTAGAAAATCGAGGGATACTTCGTCATTAATTCGGAGTGTATTCACGTAAACCAATTAACTGATTTCCAACTATATCAACTCATAAATTGACGGAAAACCGCCGCTGGAAATTAGTGGACAGAATTACGTGCTGATTGTCGATACTCCAGACATGAGTGTTTCTAAAAATTAACACCCCATTGCGCGTAAAGCAGCATTTATCAGTAATGAAGGCGTATTCTAGGAAGTCTGGCTGTCGTCGATGTTGTCGTAGAAACCATCTGCAAAAATCTCTGCGACGGGGAAAGTCAGCCGCAACTAGAGCTTGTACCCTTTACATTTGCTGTTTATGTAATGCACACCATACGGTCTATTGCAAACGTGTCTTGCAATTTCTAGAGTGTTTAATTATAGATCATTTGCAGTCATTTCCAGAAAATCGTCTTCTGTTTCTAGAATCTCCAGAGGCCGCTCTCTACCACCTCTGAGCCTTTTTGCAGTTGTAGATTTGCTGTTTCCCGTCCTCGTTAAATAATAGCCAACAGTCTTCTTGAAGTTGGTGCCACTCTGTTGGGAAATCGTTCAGCATACAAAAGTGCTGCAGCTGCAGTGCTTTAGCGACCTTCACCTTACAGAACCACCATGCCATTTTACAACATTAATTACACTAACACGGTAAACAACACAAACAATAAATAATGATATAATGATAGGAAAACAATAAATACAACCACTAGTTATCAAGGAATTTCAAAATAATAAAAACAGTCCACAACAACTACGTACAATCGACAAAAAACTTCCACTCAGAGATCTAAGCAAAACTGGGCTTGAAATGAAGATAAAAGAAGATAGCTGATGTTAAATGGAACTAATATTTTCCTTCTATAATCCATCATGAAAATACTTCTGTTGATTTACGTTTACTTCTCTTAATACAAAAACGGGCAAATTATAAAAAGTTTAGTCGGTATCGTTAAGTTCAGTAACATCTATTTTAAGAGCAATGAGTTTTATTTCTTTTTCCTGACGCACTTCGAATACAATAAAGTTACTATCAACGGTACTATTTACATAATCTTAAAAAAGAAAACACTAATTAACAGAGTTTTTTATTCTTAAACAAAACTAGGTAATCCTATGTAACTTTTCATTCTGAATTCAAATCTGTTTTTAGATTTTTTCCACCACGTGTAGTTTTTGAAATATAATACATGCATTTGTTCTAGTTCTAGTGGACAGGGTAATTATAATTACATTAGGTAATTACGTATTAGCGATAAGAAGTTTTGGAAAAGAGGTAATTGCGTTCCGCATATGTTAGAAAGCTGTTAACATGTCATTAACAGGTATGTCACTCTGATAAATATTTCTCAATATTATTTCAACTTTCCATAAGTGAGATCACTTATACCAGGTGTATACCTATGAAATGAGACTTTCAGCTATTAGACCACAGATGTCGCTAGGAGTATTTTTAAACTGTCCCAAATGTCTTATTTTTTTCGTCTGTCATCTGTCAACAATATTCAATTCATTGTTTGTGATGTTTCATACAACAACGCATTTTCTTCGCTCTTAAAAATGTCGAATTTCGTGCCTTCAAACTACGATTTGCGGACATCGTTGATTTTCTGTTATCAATTGAAGAAAAACGCTTCTCAAGCTCATCAAATGCTTATAGAAGCTTACGGTGGACATGCTCTAAGCAGAGCACAATGCTTCAGGTGGTTTGAAAAATTCCGAAGTGGTGATTTTAGCGTGGAGAACGAGGAACGTGGCCGGCCACCGAAAAAGTTTGAGGACACCGAATTGCAAGCATTGTTGAATGAAGATGATGGTCAAACGCAAGAAATGATGGCAGAGCAGTTAGGAGTGACCCAAAAAACCATTTGCAAACGTTTGAAAGACATGGGCATGATTTTAAAGGTCGGAAGATGGGTGCCGCATGAACTGACTGAAAGGCAGCAAGAGAACCGAAAAACCACTTGTGAAATGCTGCTCTCCCGGTTCAAAAGGAAGTCTTTTTTGCATCGAATCGTTACGGGTGATGAAAAATGGGTGTATTTCTCCAATCCCAAGCGTAAACGCCCGGCCACAATCCAAAATCAAAGGCCAAACCAAATCGCTTCGGCCGCAAGGCAATGCTGTGTGTTTTCTGGGATCAGCATGGTATGATTTGGTACGAGCTATTAAAACCAGGTGAAACAGTTGACGGTGCACGCTACCAACGACAATTGGCCGATTTTAACAGCGCTATACACCGAAAACGCCCAGAATATGCCGATCGGCGTCACAAAGTAATTTTTCTTGATGACAATGCACCACCACATCGAACAAGAGCGACCCGGGAATTGGTGGAGACGTACGATTGGGAACCGCTGGTGCATGCGGCTTACTCACCAGACTTGGCGCCTTCCGATTATCATTTGTTTGCATCGATGGGCCACGCACTTTCCGAGCAGCGCTTCAATTCTCACGAAGAAGCCAAAAAATGGCTCGATGATTGGTTTGCGGCCAAAGACGGCCAATGTTTTTCGCGCGGCATTCACAAATTGCCTGAGAGATGGGTAAAATGTGTCGCTAGCGATGGCTATTATTTTGAAGATTAAATTTGTAACCATTTTTTGTTAATAAACGTTTAAAATTGAAAAAAAAGTCTCATTTCATAGGTATACACCTATGTATATAAACTTGTTCAGTGTTACTACTTTTTGTTGACCGAGTGAAGTTTTATAAAGTTGCATTATCACTGCTTAACAAAGAAAATTTCTTGTGTTTTGAGTGATAACTATAGAAACATTAAGCATATCTCGTAATCTACGAACGATCCGGGCAATTTTTGTAACGTTTGTGGAGAGTTTACTGCTAAACACCAAAAACGATGCTTTCCTGGGCAAATGAGAGCTTGTCTTCTGTAGTGTGGATGTCAAGTTGGAGATCAAGATAAGCAATGGGCACCACATATTTGTTGTGTTTCTTGTGCAAATCGCCTTCGACAGTGGATAAAAGGTTCCCGTGTATGTATGCCCCTCGCAGTACCTATGATATGGAGGGAACAAAAGGATCATCTAACCGATTGTTACTTCTGCATAACAAATATGGTATAGCAGGCTTCTTTGCAAAAAATTATAAATCTGTTGTGTATTCTAATTTAACATCGGCGATAAGACCCGTTGGCCATTGTACTGATCTTCCAGTTCCTGTGCCACTAAAAACAGTTAAAGGATCAGATAAAGAAAATGTCGACATTGTTTCTAGCAGTAATCCAGAGTTTATTCCTCCAGATCTCACATTTGACCACATAGGCACAGCTAAACGATTTAGTTCGTGATTTGAACTTAAGCAAAAGCAAAGTCTAATTTCTAAGTTTTATTCTATGGACGATAATCTTACCTACTCCAGTGATGTTGACGATTTGATGGAAACTTTTGGACGTAAACACAAACCAGAAGAATTGATACATCTAAATTTAGTTTGAAAGCAGTTCTATAACACAATGGCAATGCATTGCCTTCAGTTCCCATTGCATATTCAGTTCACCTAAAGGAATTTTATAAAACTACCATGTATGAAATGCCTTTTAACGAGCGTAGACTATAAACTATAGGAGTGCAAAGTCTGCGGAGATTTGAACGTTATAGCTTTGTTATTAGGAATACAACAGAGATTTACAAAATACAGTTGCTTTTTGTGCGAGTGGAACAGACGTGCTAAATCGCAGCATTATATTGTGAAAAGTTGGCCAAGTAGGCAGATACTGATGTGAGAAAAAAATATTTTAATGAAAGCCTTGTGTTGTAAAGAAACAATATCTATTTGCCCCTTTTACATATAAAGTTAAGGCTGATAAAGAATTTTGTAAAAGGTATGGACCGCGGAGGAAGAGGTTTTCAGTACATAAAAGAAGAATTTCCAAAAATCGGCGAAGCTAAGATAAAGGAAGGCATATTTGTGGGTGCCCAAATTTGGCAATTAATGAATGACGATGCGGTTCTACAAGGGAAAGAAAAGATGGCGTGGAATTGTTTCAAATCTGTCGTAAAGGGCTTTCTGGGCAACAACAAAGCAGAAAATTTCAAAAACCTCGCCGACGAAATGTTGACAGCTTACCGTAAAATAGAATGTAATATGTAGCTAAAGATGCGTTATTTACATTCCTATTGGGATTTTTTCCCAAACAATTTGTGAGCTGTAAATGATGAGCATGGGGGGCGTTTCCATCAAGACCTTTCAACGTTGGAAAACCGGTACCAGAGAAAATGGAATTCGAATATGTTGGGTGATTACTGTTGGTTACTGATTAGAGAAGACCCTAATACATCATTACACAAAGGAAAACTTTCAACTAGAGTATTTTAATGGGTTTTCTGTACATTTTCTAATACAAAATGCATTTACCATAGTTACTTTAGCGTTTTATTTTGAAACAAAATCATATTTTTCTCGGAAACTATAGTTTCTAGGTAAAAACCAAAAGTAGATTTGGATTCAGTATGAAAAAATGATACAAGGTCACCTATTTATAACAAGGAACCAGAAAAAAAGTTTCCAATTTTTAATTATCTCGTTAATTGATTGTGAATCTTATTTAAGGAAAACAACTAAAACCAAAACCGTTGGTTCAAGCTGCATTAAAAATAACTGTTATGTAAAAATCTTCTTTCCAGCCACACCACTGACCACCAATTGTTTATTATGTTGCATTCTAATTTGTATTTCATGCATTTCTCGTAATGAATGTTCTTCTTTTGTGATTAAACTAGCATATATTTACAAAAATAAATTGTAAATTCCTTTTTTATTAGGTTGGATGAGACTAATCTACTGACCAAATCTCAAAGTGGAATCTTCATTAGTTATTATTGAATAATAACATGTGAAAGTTTGCAACTTTATTTTGGACTTTTGTGTTTTGATGTCCCTACCACCTGTTTCACAGACTATCATTAGTTAGCCAAACTCTGTATATTATGATACTTTCATAAATTTCAAAGATGTTGGAAAGTAAAGTAAATCTATTGGCCTGTAATTAGATTACCTAATTAGTTCATTATCATACAAAATAGAAAGTGTTTCAATGGAATTACTGATATGTTTGTGATCGCCCTTGAAAACATCGTTCGGTTGTTTTACTTGAAATTATATTTTGTTGATTGCTTGACTTTGATTTCGTATTTTTCTAATAAAAAAACTGACCAAGTAAAATTTCTAGTTGAGTAATATCCACCTTAACTACTTATTTCATATTAAGCTATGTTTGAAAATGTTGCGACAAAATTACTTTTTGTCCTCCCGTAAAGCAGTGTGTGGCGGCATATTGCTACAGATGTTTGCTGGGCCTTTTATTAAACAAATTAATATAATTATAATAAAAATACATAATATAGATTGCATAGAAATATATATTCTTATAATAAAATCTTGTCGTGTGTTATACTATAATACTAATGTATCTTTTTTGCAATACTTACGTATTACATTTACTTTGTTAAATATTTTGTTTATTTTATTACATATGCTGCATATAAATAAGCACGTTTTGCATATTTTATACAAATTTAATGCATATCACGTACATATTCTTTTAATTTATAAATAAAGCTAAACTATAGATTTATTGAAATGAGGAAAATATGTATACCTTTCAAAAGTAATTGCTAGGGTAATTCAAAACCACAATTACCTTAAAGGAAAGTCTCAATACAGGGAATTTAAGCTTCTTTGCTTTTCACTAAGGAAAGGTCTGTGTATCGTGTATCAGCTACAAAAAGTGTATCAAAATCCGCCTGTATAGGACCACTCCGGTTAATAATACGTAAAAACCTATGAATAAGACAAATTACGGGAAATATTTTCTAATACGCGGAAAGAGTACGTGCCAATTGTGTATAAAAGACAAACATCTGCAAGTTACTAATTATTGTTTAACATTAATTCAAATGGTAATTAATCCATGTACTGCTTTGGTGATAATAAACTCGTCAATAATAACTGTTACTTTAAAGAGAAATGTGTCTTCGCAGTGTGTTTATGTTTAGTTTGATAAATGCCTTTTATATTCATCAGTTTCATCAGTTGGAAAACGATCAAGTTGAAGGTAAATTTATATTAAGTACAATAAAAATTCTAATCTAATAAATTGAACACTTTTTTTAGATTATTACTGGGCTGATTACAAAGGAATTATACCTGAAGATGCCCTATCTGCAGGTTACATTCCCGCAAATGAAACGACTTACTACATCGCTGAAGTTTTGCACAAGAATTCATTAGTTCCTGGTGAAATACACGACTCGGATAAAAAAGCTTATTATGAATGGGCTAATGAAAGATTAGAAGCTACTGGAAACGTGAAGGTAAAACTCATAGTACTACTTTTCAAATATTCCTGTAAGTAAAAGACGTATTCACAGATTTTTTGCACCAAGCGGCCGCAAATGTTTCAATGGATTCAAACAACAAATGAAGATTTTAAAACTCTCATTGAAGGAAATCTCGTGTTAGGAAAATACGAGTCTGACACTAGAATCTACATTGGAAGAAAACAGATTGCTAACAATGTAGTTATCGGAAAAGTGCATGTGGTTCTGCCTGATTTGAAAGGGATATTTTATTACTTATTCGGAGAAGACGTATTTTTTAGTTATTCCTTCGAAGTGCTCAGCTACTTACAAGACAACCTTTGATATGTGTTCTTTAAGTGTAGTGCTATTTTATTCTTAGTATTATCTTTGTAGAATAATAAATTAAGTTATTTATTTATTAATTAGTTCGATTAGATAAACTGACGTCAAACGGAAGTTTACAGCGGTGTAAATATAAAGAAAGCTGAATGTGGCAAATACAAATGCAAAAAGATTATTAAAAATTGTAAATTAGAGACATTGTGTGACGTAGAAGCCTTAGGTATTTGATTAGCTCTATAGTCACATAACACATGAATATAAAGTACAATAAGAAATAAAAATTCTTATGTTAGACTAGAGAACTGAAGTTATTTGCCGTCAAATCTGTTCGTTGATTTCTATTTTGCATTCAAAAGTATGCATTAGTTATACGTTTGAAATAACATAAATAAAACTGGAAAAACCACAAATACCGATCAGAAAGATATAGTGAGTTACATCGCTAAACGTGTCAAGACCGGCACTATAACTAAGGTTTATTTTAGAAACTGTTTTATCTTCATCTTTTCATTGGCAGCGTCAGTAAATAAATCTTTCATAATTTCTACCACACGCTATGATAGTAAAGTAATGTCTACAATTCCACTAAGCTGAGTGTCACACAACATTTACGCAGTAGCACAACTAGAGCAACACCAAATAAAGAATGCGTACATCTGTAGGGTACAATGCCGGTTCTAACCTCTAACCATAAGCATTGACCATTGTGTACCTCCAGACGATCGTTTCGTCCTTGTTATGGACTCATCAGCAAAGGATAACGACAATCAGTATTAATTGACTCTTAACTAAAAGATTACTTTCCTAAACCACAGGCAATTTTTAATGGCACTTGTTGGGTCAAGATGATTTCAGCACGAATCTCTAACATAAGTAAGCCAAACATGTTGTGTTTCTAAGTACGATGAAACTGAAGTCAGCCCGATTCTGTTATGATCGTTTTGTCACCGTGCTCTTCATATCTGAGACCGGCACCCTTGAGGCATTAAAGCAAATCAAAAACAGAAAGGCCCCTAGAATTGACGGAATTCGTTGGCAAAAATCCTAAAAGTCGCCCCTGAGTCATTAGCCCCAAATCTCGCTAACCTTACAAACGAGTATTTGACTTTGGATTATTTCGAGATGTGCAAAGAGGAAAAATCTGTAACAATGCAAAATGCCCCAGATAGAAATCCCAGCGATCAAAAATTTATGAGACCATTAACGCTACTCCTAGAGCTTGAAGAAATTGCTGAGCAAATCCTTACAGCCAAAATAGAAAACTAGAGATCTATCAGCAAGCTATATCAAATCAGTTTGGGTTTGTCAAAAGCAAAATTGCCACTTAACTCTTAATCAACACAGTTACTAATTCCTTAAAAAATAATGTCGCTACAGTCAATCGATATCAAGCGTAAATTTTACAATGTGTAGTGGCCAGTTGTATAAAATAGAAACTATGTTTAAGAACCGCATACACGTCATCATCTCAAACTGCTCTACTACCAAGAATATCTCCAAAGGCTTGGGTTCTACACTGTAAAATTTATGTATGAATACTTTTTTAGAAAAATAACACACGCCATGTTGCTATAATAGTAAAGACCCAAAACCTCAGAAAACCCGAAATTACAAGAAACCACTACTGAAATTAAATCCTGTAAAAACGGTGTGTTTCTGAAAGGCAAATTAAGAGGAGATCCAAAAATTCAACTCCACAAAGAGCCGATACAACGTGTCACCCATATCGAGTATCTGATAGCAACATACAATATGGCCTATAAATTCACCAAGTAACCACCAAAGCATCGATAATCAGACAACAAATCCAACGTATGTGGAGCATCTCCTATAAACGCAC
>VTPC01091227.1:19464-36302 GCA_011009095.1 Ignelater luminosus | reverse complement strand
TTATACGGGACTTGTGCATACTTTTGGGCATTTTCCCGTTACATATTTTGAGAAACTCGAATAACTAGTTGTCGTGGTAATAGGCAATTACTTACACTTACAATACACTGCTACAAACTAGAGTTACTAAAGAAAACAAATTTTATGCAGGATTTACGTATACAAGATGTCCCGACGGTCTGTAATCGGGCGATGTTTTTGTTATTTGTAGAAACATAAAACAAGTATTATTGAGAAAAGTTGCACAGTACGCTTAACTGTCTAAAATTATTCTCAGCTACATGGAATGTTCCGTAAAATTCTGATTGTAGCAATATAGCATTATAAGAATTCAATTATTCAACTCAAATTTAATGGGTTGTCCTGGTATAATTAATAAATAATCGGTTTTGAAAACCTGGCAGTAGTGCAGTAGTAATCGTCTGTTGTTTTTGTAACTTTCAGCTTCGTAAATTACTAACAGCAAGAAATAAATATGTCTTCAGTAGGACACTGTATAAATAAATCTTACATAAAGTGTCTTCTTTGATAGTAACTTCAGGAACATCCATTCTTTCATCGTTAATTCTTAACTCATGCAGCAAGTTTTATCGTACGGGTAACTTTAGATCAAAGTCGTGAGGTCCAAATTGCATAGGTAAATTCCAATGTTTAGGGTTGTCAGATTTCTTTTATACATAACTAGAACAATTTTTTTTTAAATGATGCGAATCGAACGTGGGAGGATTCCCTAAGAATGGCTTTAAATTGAACACGGGAGTCCCCTTCGATTTTCAAACCAAAAATGGGAGATTCCCGGGCAGGTTTCAAACTGGGCACATAGGATCTCGCTTGAGCTCTAAGTAACTTCTCGTTAGAGTTCGAAATCCAGCACGCACTTAAAAAATTGTTCCGGACTTTCCCAGACGTCCTAGAAAAGAGAACATGTCCCAGAAAAAGATGTCTTACGTGACCGACGTCAAGTAAGAATTTTATTGCACTTTGTTATGGTTAAACACAAAAACTTAAAAAAACACATTAAATAATCTTAAATTATCTAAGTAAAAAAGAAATATTTAATTTTATTCAACGAATACCGCCTTATTAATGAGTATTTATCGTAATAATTATAAATAGTATAATATATCAAAGGTTAACGATGCGTAAAAACCCACTACACCAGTAGTCGAGTAAACACGAGAAACGACCAAAACATGGAAAGACTATGCACGTACATATAAAAATCCAGTATCTGCAAGCTGAGTTATTCAAAATTAATTATTTATTTTGTAAAGATAAGAAGTAACACATCTTAGACAATAAACCACTGTTTTGAAAAAATATGTATCTTCACGCAGTGCTTGTGCTTGGTTTTATAAGTGCCTGTTATTCATTGAAAGAATCAGAAGAAAGTAATGACATTGAAGGTAAATTAAAACCAATTATAACTTAAATAAGGTTAACAAATTAGATCATTTCTAGATTATTATTGGCGTGATTACAAAGGAATAATACCTAAAGATGCATTAGCAGCAGGTTATAATTCCAAAAATGAAACCACTTACATAGCGCAAGTTCTACACGAAAATTTATTAATCCCTGGTGAAATTAATGATTATGATAAAAGGGCTTATTATGAATGGGCATTACAAGAATATGAAGCTACCGAAAACGTGAAGGTAAGTCAACAATTCCTTAAATATTCCTATGCATTATAAATTATTTATTTACAGATTTTTTGCACAAAACATCCGCACTCCTTTCAGTGGATCAAAACGACAAAGGTAGATTTTAAAACACTAATTAATAAGAATCTCGTCCCAGGAGGATATGAACCGAATAGCAGAATCTACATTGGAAGAAAACTGATAGAAAACGTGATAGTAGTGGGAAAAGTGGAAGTTAGTCTTCCCGATTTGAACGCGATATTTCACTATATACATGAGAGAGACGTATTTTTTAGTTATTCTTTTGAAGTGCTCACTTATTTGTAAAATAAGTTTTGATTATCGAAGAAGAAATAATGAGAAACGAAGTAAGCGCTTCTGTAAAAATTATATTGATTATATCATGTGATCCAAAAAACGTTTCATCAAGCCGTGCCATAACAAAAGCATTCACAAGAGCATGTCTAATATTGTCTGTTGATTAGTGTTATATTGCACCTGTCAGTTTCTATGATTCCAGATATGCGTAATTTTTCCTTTAGACTACTTTCAAGAACTTTTTTTGGATCACTTACTAGGAATGTATGTAATATGATATTTCTGTGTTCTTGATAGTTCACTACCTGCAACTATGCCTCAGTTGGTAAAAATAAAATTTATTTTTGCAACAACAAATACGTTTTAACTATTCGTTAATTTAGAATTGAACATCTGAACGATCATAAGAAGCTAACAAATCTGACTCATTTGCTGTAACTTTTAAGTTTATTCGATTTCTCAAAAAGTATGCCTATGAGTCTTCAAGAAATTTTTCGCATTCTTTATTTGCGTCAAATTCCAAGTTAGGTTCTTATTATCCAAAAAGCCAACAGATTCAAAAAGACCAATCTCATCCAAAATCCCAAATAATTGAGACAATCTGCCTGGCATAGAAAAGACAACCGAGTCACAACGACCAATAAATATGAATTTGAAACTTTCTAAAGGCCCGTTCTAGTCGATTTAGAAATATAGGTATGAAAGTACTTTGAGTCTTTCGAGAAAGTAGGTAACTTGTATTAAGAAAAGCCCGGTCAACTTCCAAGCATTCCATGAGCGCAAAAAATTTATCCGAATTGAAAACTCAATATTAAAATTAAAATACCATAGACATTTCAAAATCAAACCTTGAACCAACTCAAATTTAAATTCGAAACAAGCTGTACAATGACCAGGACCGCTTTCAAACTAAACGTAATGTATTTTGTCTAACTCCAATTCGCCATACAACTATTTTTGGGTAAACTATTTCATCTGCTTGGTACTAGCTTAGATTAGAAAATCGTTGAAATCCGTTAATATTAAAATGCAACCTTTAAACTTTAACCTAAATCTCGACTTTACATTTTACCTGCCGTTAGCACATATGAGACACTACAAAGAAGGTGTTTGTAAATAGAAAAGTTTTTTTTGCTTTTTCTCATATCACCATTGGTCAGCGTAAATGCTGAGAACACGTTTTTCAAAGATCATATTTTGTCATGCAAAAAATAAATAAATCTAACAATTCTGCGTTTTTCTCTCGGGATGCTCCAGTTTTCAGTAGAATCAACTCTTCTAAAATTTGCTTTAATGGAATTCTAGAGGCACAAAGATTTAAACTCAAAGGACTTCTAGAAATTCTTCCTTTCACTACATGATAACCAAGGCCCAAAAAGAAACAGTTCTTAAAAATGTTACAATTTTTGATAGGCACAAATTTTGTTCATAAAATACAATCAAGATTAAAATGAAAATACAAAAATACCGTTCCCACATTCAATTACAATGACAGATAGAGACAGATAGAGAGAATGTTCGATGCTAAACAAAAACCTGAATTTGACCCTTTCAAGACCACCTAATAGTCAGAATAGAAAATCTAAATGGTTTTCAGAATTAGATTTGTTGTGAATAAGCTCTGAATCGTTAGCGGCTAACCACAAGTGAGAAGGCATGTTAAGCACTGTATAGACTCTGCTGAATCTTGGAACGGCTCATCAAGTTTAAATGTATGACGCTGAACTGCTAAAAAGGTTTTGAGGGAACGTTTAAAAACTTTTCAATAATATTTGAAAATGTTTCATGGGGTGATAAGCACCAAACCTTTTCTCTGCATGCCAACTTCCAGTTCGAATTTTAAAACAAAAACCTTTGATATTTCTGAGAAGTAAGTAGTCTTCTTTCTGACCTTGAGTAATTTTTAAATCTTTCGAACTAAATATTAATCAGAGTGAATTTTCTTCGCCCGGTTAATAAATAACAGAGATGTTTGATACTTTCCGAGTTACCTGTATGGTATACAGGGTGTAGCAAATAGGCGAGTCAAGCCAACATCTCGGTTATTTAAAAAGATACAAAGAAAACGCCCGCAACAAAAAGTGATTACAACAAACGTAACTGCTAGATGCGTTATGCGCTCCATTATTGAACTTTCGGTTTCGCCGAATTGACATTAATATTTCAATTTTAAATGAACACCCTGTATATTTTAATAAATTGACTTCTTATTTGCAGTTGATCTCTGATTTCAACAAGGAACATTATACAGTTCTAACACTGTCAATGTCAACGTTCTTTACCCACTTGGGGAATTTCAAAAACAATTTTTGAAAAAAAAACAAAAACAACAAAAAAATGCATAAACAAATTCTGATTGCGTAAATGAATTCCACAGAAAAGTAAATCAGTAATGAGTATTAACATAAATGATATTTCTTTTATTGTAAAGGTCCTTTTTCAGGGAACGAACAGAACTGTATCACGTGGGAAAAACCTTTTAAGTTTTTCTTCATCACTTTTCTAAGCTTACAAAATCGAATCACAGTCAAAAAGAGAATCGAACGTTCTAATAAATAATAATAAATTCTAATTAATTGCATGTTTAAGAAATCGTTGATGACGTCACCAATCAAAACTCGCAAAAGATAAGTACAAGTGAATAATACGAAAAGATGCGTCACTGACACCATTTTTTCATTTACAAATCTAGAAGTTGTGCGTGTTTAGTAATTTCACATTAAAACTTTTTCTCTGCAATTAGTTTCACGTGTAGTATTACAAATACAGATTATTTCTATTATTTTCTTTAATATACAATTCTAGAAATTCCTCCATAATATTAACTAAAAAGCGATAGTAAATCAAAACAAGTAGGGAAATTCCAATCTTGCAGCTATAGAAGTTCCCCATTGAAACGTTTTGTTATATCAGTTAGTTCATAACCGGTTATCAAACAAAACTTCTTACTCGAAACTGAAGACTGTGTTTCTTTTAACAAACCTTGAATTTAAGTATTGGTTGCGCCGTCAGTGTTTACTTTTAGTTTTCCGTTATGCGTGTTTACATAAAACAGGAGATGTTTTTCTCTGAATGTTACTCGCTGTGTATAAGAATTCGAGTCTAACCTTACTTAAATTTAAGATTAAGAAATATGATGTCTTCATTATATAGAAATTTGTAAAAATTAATAATAATTGTATTATTGGTTTGACAGAAACATGATAGTTAAAATTTCAATGTTGCTTGGTTTAATAGGCCTAACCTTTTCGTCAAACACAGAGTCAAACGAAAATGCAAACATCGAAGGTAAAACGTTCATAAATATTTTTAAACATTTTATATTAAGATTTTAAAAATATAATTTTTGTTCAAGGTTATTACTGGCGCGAATACAGAGGATTCGTACCAGAAGATGCTTTACCAGGAGGCCGCGATACCGACAAGAGAACAACTTACATTGCTCAAATTCTACACGATAAATTACTAATTCCCGGTGAAATTCGTGATAATGAAAAGAGGGCATATTACGAATGGGGTTTTCAAGAATTCGCCGCAACTGAAAACATAAAGGTAATTCACCTATATATGTAATAAATCTTAATAACTTGAATTATAAGAAATTGTATGTATTATTGTTTTTAGATTCTCTGTACGAGACAACCGGAAAAAATGCAGTGGTTTCGCACCACAAAAGATAATTTTACAATGCTGACTAATAGAAATTTTGTTTTTGGCGGATACGAACCAAATAATGAAATATACGTTGGTAGAAAAGTTTTTGATGAATCGATAGTGGTAGGAAAAGTGCAGGTTATATTGCCTAGCAGAGAAGCGGTGTTTCACTATCCACGAAATAAAATGGGACACTTCGATTATGATTTCGAAATTCTTAAATATGATAAAGTTAGGTATATAACAATTTCATTTTATTCCTAATCAATGTTCTAGTAATATCAGAAATATATTTAATAAATAATTACAGTCTAGCATAAATTCTGTATTTGTTGCTTACGTGCTTGCTTTATGCATTGACTATCCAAATATCTTTCTGCTTGTAAGAATTTGGAAATCTATGGTTTCGGTCCTAATCATTCTTTTTGGGCCCAGCGCTTTTACCATATACTATTGCCATGACTATTACATAATTTTCTTAGGAATTATTCTGTGAAAGATACGCAAGTAGGAATGCAAAAAAAGTTTCTACCTAATATTCACAAAGAACTGATAAATTCATAGTTGGAATTTTTCACTCAGAAATTACTTAAGAGCGCTCGCAGACGTTGACAGGCCTATTTACGTCAAGAACAGCCTAACCCCATAGATAAAAGATAATTTGGTATATAATACAAGGTTATTGCAATATCATACGCAGGAAAAAAATGTTTAAGATAAGATAGAAAAAGAATGTAGAAAGGGTTGCCTATTGGGTTTCAAAAAATTTCATCACAAAAGAACGTATATCATGAGTAGGATGTTTGTGTTGTATTATTTTTCAACCATAACGTTTACTTCTAACAATAATTCATATTAATTATCTAATAGTTTATCAGTTAGCAATTAAGATAGTGTACCCAATACTAATAATATACAACAAAGAAAACATAGTACATCAAATTATTTTATTATGTTTAAAAATGATTGTTTAATTTCATTTCCTTAATTCGTTATGCTTCTCCTAAACGACATACTAGTATAGGTATCGAGAAGGTATCTTGCCGTCTTAAGAAAATCTCTCTTTTTAGTCACAGTCGACAAATAGTCTAGGGAACAAACTAAATAGAGCGGTACATAGAATTGATTATGACAGAAACGATGTCAGCAAAACAAATGATTGATGTCTGACTGCTGAATAGTAGTCTTCAGACTGAAGATGAAACTTACCATGAATATCTTCTTGCGGTTACTGGCAAGCCGGTAATATCAGTCACGAATTTTCAACAGATATGGAGAGCAAAAGAAGAAAAGAAGTTCAAACAATGTTGCCTTGCTGTCGCCTTCAAGAAAGTATTCGAACGTAAGGGTTGTGTCGTCAAGGAAAAATTGAAGTAGAACGTTGCTGTATTTTCTTAGGTTTTCGTCTAGTTACTGGACAATGAATTTCAAAGATCTGTTAGATGCATCGACTTTTCAAGAATTCCAAGTAGGCGCATTTTCTCTTTTCTATCGGAATCAACGATTACGTGTGGTGAGGCTACCAAAATTCAGCAGATTTGAAACAAAAAACATGATATTCAAAGTTTTGTTTGTAATGTCGTCGTTCCATATGACTGAATATAACTGTCGCGTTATTATTTTTCCTTTTTTAATTTTATTTATTATGTCTGTTTCGTATAATCCTGTGTTTGTTAAAGTAATACCCAAGTATTTGTACTCGTTAGATCGTTTTATGGAAGTGTTGTCAATTTCTATATCTTCCGCGGCGTTTCCAATGACCTTGCATTACGTCTTATCGCAGTTAATCTCTAATCTCGTTTTTCCAAATCCTTCTTCCAGCTTTTTTATCATATAAGTGATGTCTTCTTTGCTTCTGCTAAAATTCTTTATTCATCTGCGAGCAAACGGCTGTGGATGTAATTTTCGTTCATTTTTACTCTCATCATTTCACATTTCTTGTTTCAATTTTTTTGGGTTTCGTCTATATAAATCTTGAATAAGGTTGATGAAAGATAGCAACCTTGTCGAAGACCTTTATCTATCTTAAATGGTAATGAGTAGTTTTGTCCTGTTTTATTCTGCATTCATCGTCTTGGTAGAGTGATTTTACGGTATTTATGTATATGTTATCTATTCCGTTTTTTTCCATTGCCCTCCATAAGTTACTGACTGGGACGCTATCATAAGCCTTTCGAAGGTCCACAAATACAATGTGCAATTCGGAGTTATATGCTATTGTTTTTTCTATGAGATGTTTGATAGAAAATATGTTGTCACCACTCTGTTCTTCAAATCTCTTTTCTACTCTTTCTTTAATGACTTTTCCGTACAACCCTCCCACAGAAGATGACACGCATATTCCCCTGTAGTGATTGAGATCCTTTTTATGTGTGGAACTCAGATAGTTTATTTTCCATTCACTCGGTACTATCTCCCCAAATAAACATTCGTTAAATATTTATTTTAGTTCTTGTATTCATTTTTCTTATCGCATTTCTTATTTCATTTTCAGTTATCTCTTCAACGTGTGTCTGCCTTTTTTTTTCTTTCATAAGATGGTGGTGTGTATAGTTTTCTCTTTTCTTGTAACAGCTCTTCATCTCTTTTTATTGGTTCTATTTTTACCCGTTCATGTATATTCTGTCGATTCTACAACGTTTTCCATGCTTCTCTTGCCTTTGAACTTCCAAGTAAGTTATCTATATTTTTACATTTGTTTTGCCAAAACTGGTTGTTTGTTGTTTTTATTTTTATATTTTTTTTTGTTTCATAAGTTTGTCTTCTATATTCTCTTCTGTCTTCTTGGTCTCCTGTGGTCAGCCACTTGTGGTAAGTTTTCTTCTTTTCTGTTATTTGGGCTTCTGTCTTCTCTGTCTACCAATATGGTTTTTTGTGAAAAATTTTACGTTCTTTAATTATTTATACAATAAGGTAAGCTCTAAATTGAATAGTTTCCGAGATATCTGCAAAAAAAACTGAGAAAACACAATCTTCGGATCCTTTTTTCCCTCCCCCTCCCCAAACCCGACGCTCTGGCACATTTGGAGAAAATACTAATAAACAATCTAGGACACTCAAAACTTTTTTTTTAGATTCCTGGGTTGGGATCTAATTTTACCGTGCTAATATACTCATCTATTATTTCATTTCCTTAATCGTTTTTCTTAATTTCAGTTAGTACTGCTACATCCATTTTCCATTGTTTTAGTTCCATACAAATTTCTTGGTATTTGTTATTTAGACTCGGCACATTCCATCATCCTATATTTCTTATCCGTTTTCGTTTCTTTTCGTCTGATATCCGAGGGATTTTGAGATTGTTAGCGAATATATTTGTTTTCCGGGTAGCGGGGAGCTAACCCGACGACCCAATCCTCCTCCTTTCTCAACCGGGTTTAGGACCGGCTATGGTGGAGTGAGAATATAATTTTAAATAAGGTTACGAAAGTACTTCAAATTATTCCGTGTGGGCAACGTGGGAATACGCCCCAAAAGTGTATTTCATTATACATAAACTAGCATAACTTCCTAACTTTTTGTCTATGGGTTTGTTAAGGTTTGTTGACAATTTTGTTAAAAATGGACTAAAAGCAACGGAACGGAGATGTCGTTATGTGAAAAACTTTCCAGATTCATCATCGAAGAGAGTAGCCCAGTCGCTATTTTGGGCAACAATGTAAATAAAACAGAATTTGTCCAGATGCTAAGTTACACACCTACAATAGGATAGAGACAACTTCAAACCACGCAAACGTCTTTGTGTTAAAACGAGCTCAAATAATTCGAGTTGCAAATGAGAAAAGCTAATTGCAGATGAAGATTTTGTTCTCTAATTGTGACCCTAGTGTCACCTGATGCTGATATAATTGTTTTTGAAACATTGAGAACAAATCTTCTTCTAGAGAAATACGGGAATCGAATAACCAGTTCAAGAGAAGTATTCTATTCGCATATGCTCAACTCAACATCCGGCATTTATCAGAAAGAGAAACAAAGTTTTATCTAGCACAGCTACCGCATATACGCCAAATGCAGGTGTGGCTTGTCAGAAATGTCCATCCTATAATTGGAATTGAAGAACTTATTCTTCCTGATTGAGTCCTATTACCATAGACAATCCTCCTCTACCCCAAGTTTGTTTCAGGAGCCTCTTCTGTAGCTGTAAAGAAGGCTGTACAACTACTGTGATTGTTACAGACTTAGCACTTAGCATTTATTAGGTAACTTACATGCTGGGTCTAGGCGTATATTAGATAGAATTTATAATATGCTATATAATTTTCAAGTTTAAAATACCCAAAAGGAGTACACATGGGAAAATCGCAAAATTATTGAGAACACCTAGAAAGATTTTGTAGAATTGCTTTCCCTTTTGGTTGTTACAGATATCCTTAGTTTTCTGGATTATTTAACGATTTTCTTGTAATTATTTACATATCTGGTAAGTTTCTTTACCAATCAGGTGAGGACTGCTTACAGGAATAAAATTTTGAAAAACCGCTCAAAACTAGATTTCCTTTCGTGTTGTCTCCAGAATATTGATCGGTCTGGCGGATGACGATACCCTTAAAATCCGATTAGCAGAAATTTTCCATTTCCACACTACAAAAAATCAGATAGAGATTAGCGGTTTGATTCATTTGCCCCAGCAGTATTGCATTAGAGCAGAAGCAGACCCTTGCTCTTCTATTTAACACATTAGTAAATTTTTTCTTTGTTGTTATATTCCAATCACTTATTAATCCAACAGTTCAAATAAATATGTGATGCTACCTCCATTAACTAAAAAGAATTTGCAGTAGAAATGTATTGGCTTTGTGTGAAAAATAAATCCAAACATAAGCAAAACAGTCTGTTAATAAAACCTTCCAAAACTGAATTTTAGATTATGTGGACATAGTGCAATTAGCAATTTTCCTTGATTTGTTTCATATTGCAGACCAAAGCTTTCCTCGATAAATGGAGAAATGAATAAAGTTTTATTAAATTTATCGAACAAGAATGGTTGAAACAAAACCGCTACTAGATTTAGGTGCTGTACCCAGAATTCTTGCAACTAATAACTAAGTTTAGGCTTTCTATAGGCTTATCGATTTCAAGATATGTGTTTCTTTACAAGAATCTTTAAATTATACAATTGTATACACCCCAAGATCACATAAGGCTCATACACCACGAAAACCTACGTAAATTTAGCTTGGCATATGTTTGCTGGAAGTCAAAAGGCATGAAGATGCCTAGAAAACTTAGGCCTACTACTATTCTTGTATGTTTTAGTGGTAACTAAATACATAGGTTTCTGGAAAGAATGAAGTATTGACACCGCAGATGACAGTTATACTTTCTTATATAAATCTGGGTGCATCGTTTCCGAAACATAGTGTACAAGTGTAGAAGTGGTCTGGTTGTTATACTACTATTGATAAAAACGGCATTTGGAGTTCTTGCTTCTGATTCTATTGTTCAAAATATTGTTACCTTCCCAGAAAAACCATTGCCAATAAATGGCTAAGAACAGATATCTAAACTGCCTATTCTACCATGAACCCTTATCGAGATATTTCAAATTGATATATAATATGACGCTACATAAACACGATAATATCTTTCTACAGAAGTCTGATAACAGCTGGGCATTTTTAAAATATTGCCACTTTTCTTGAAACGATTTAAGATCTGATGTCGATGTAATGGCCCACATTTTCAAACTTCCAAAAAGCTAAAAATGTATCGTTTTCGCCAATAATTTTATAAAATTTTTATTTATCTCTCCCTAACCGTTCTCAAAATTTGGGTAACTTCGCTTATAAAGTAAAGGTTCAAAATACAACACTAATAATTCTTCTATTACAGAACAAGTCATTTTAAGACTTAAAAGTTGTTTTACTGTTTCACACCTTGTTTAAACAGTACGGATCAAAACCACACTGTAATAGGTACAAAGGCTTGAAATAGGACACCTAAACGCAAGAAAATATTCAGTAGAAACTGGGGACAATGATGGTTGTATCCATAATCATGTAGGTATATACTGTAATGATATAAGAACTTCGTTGTAATGAATTCCACAACATTTAATTATACTTTTATTTCATGGGCCGAAATTGAATTCTATTTATCAAAATTTTAAATTAATGCCAAAAAAATGTTTGTTAATTATAGGTTAGTGGTTATGACATTAACTTGTGACAATGACATTTGTCAGCTTCTACTATGAATGTCAAGATATATTTGTCAAAAATTTTATAAATTGATAATGATCAATTCATTCAAAGAATTTTACATTTTTTTTATCTAACTATACTAACTACACAGTTTTATTATTTTAACTTTCTTCCTTTTTTTAGTGGTTAAGATTTTACTTTCTTTTTTATTTTATTTCTAATTATACCGCCTATAAACTTTAGTAGGTCCTCTTTCTCTTCTTGGGTATCCTTTGTTCACCTTTATAGCACTCTTCTCACAATTTTGCACTTTGTATCTCATCCAATAATTGTTCACCACAGTGAAGTTCGGAACGCGCACCAAGTCACTCTACTCATTTGCTTCCTTCCTCATTTTTCCATTTACTGTACTGATTCTTTCTTCATTTCCATTTGGTCTCTCTTTGTCGATGTTTCATGTTTTAGTCAATTAATGATAAATAAAAGTCCATTTATTTGGTGTGCCTTATTTTGTTTTATTTTTGATGTACTTTTCTTGTGATAACATGTCACATTGCACATAAACCGCAATAAACATAACAGAAACCATAAATATAACAAATCTTAAGAACCATTCACATAAAAATCTTAATAACCATACACATAAACATCTTAACAACCATATAAATAAGGAATATTAATAACCATTTACAAAAATAATCTTAATGGTCCATATACATTTCTTTTTTATTATTACTTCTTTTCATTTTTTAAAAGAAAAGACTTATTTCACAATTCTCTATTTTTCATTTTTCTATATCTCTATCAACAACCACACCTAGATACCCCTTTTTCAATTTTTCTTTTCCACAAACTTCCCTTTTTTTCCTTTCCTTTTTTTTTATTATCTAGCCGCCCACTCTATACAACCTACTTTTCGTTATCTATTCCTAATCACAAAACCCACCGTACATGCACTTAATCATATTATATTCTTTGAATGATTAACCCTTCATTTTATTTTTTTATTTTAAACCATAGAGTTTTGAATATCATCACAATACGTAGTCTTCGCATGTAGCTGAAAACACTCATCAAATACTGTAGATATAAACTAAGTAAACTACGATTGACTTTCTTGCAGATTATTAGGACAATATCAACAACGCCCACGGCAGTCGAGAGAGCCCTGCTAAAATTACCATCCCTTTAGGTATTGACAATGTCAAAGACATTTTGCAGAACCTACAGGATTAGAATTGATCATACGGAAGGATACCTGCCATCTTCAAAAAACTAGACAAAAACTATGCACTTCGTATTGTACCAGAGATGATAGACAGATTGTACCCCAGCGGAGTTCTTCCATTCATAATTCCATCAAAGCATAATTTAAAATATGAACAAAGATCAGTGGAGTAGATGCTTACATAAATGAAAAATAAGTTGGAATATACAGCATAGATAGCCTACACATAAGCGTATTTTCAAGCAAGGATCTTGAGCAGGAACAATTAAGGAAGCTACAACAGTAGTAAGGGCTTAGAATTATGCAATAAAGTTAACGTGGGTTTTAAAAACCTACACTAACGTATCTGACGTAACGTAAAGCATCTAATAAAGAAAGGAAAAAATCTTTTTATTTGACCGAAATCAATCTTTGGAATTGCGCATGCGGTTACGAAGCGTCTCTTCACCAGAATGAATGTGTGTAGGTTGCGATGAAGAAAACCAAACTTCAATTCGCATATCACCCGTACACAAGAAAAGTGACACAAGTCAAAAAGTATCGATTTTGAGTAAAATTATTAAATCCAATATAATTAGCAAAATACTTTAATTTATTCTTCTAAAAAAGTTATATTTTTAATTTGTGACACTTTTCTTGTGTACAAGCGATTTTATGTCACAATGAAGTATATTATAGGAGTTTATTGAAGATATGGGATCTTTGAAAGTATCATGGTATCATTACAACTAGAAGATACAATAGGCCTATTGACTGTAGTGCAGAAACTTCAATACTGAACCATCTACTAGAAGAGAATCAAGAGCATATTATAAAAAAATACATGTTATTCAAACGTAAGTAAAAGAAGTTAAATGGAAAGAACGAAAGACCTGTAAAATCTCATACCTGAAATTTACACATAAGTGAGGGATAAGATAGTTTCAAATTTTAAATTTCGATTGTAGATGTGGTACAAAAGCTCAAATTAAAGGTAAGTAAAACTAGAGCATTACTTTTCGATCCCAGTGAAGAATCTCGATGCGATTTCGCCTAAATGTAGACAACCACATACACTCTCGTGAGCTGCGGGGTTGCCTACATTAACAAGAATTGTCCATATCCCATTAAGCAGTTACTTGCGATTTTCACTGCGATTGAAAAATAGAAGTCAGTAAACAGGATAGTTACGATAAAAGTGAAAAAAAAAGAAATAAAGAGTGCGAATAAGGCGTCAAACACGTCAAACAATGAAAATTCAGGAATGTCGAGATCTGCTAAATCTAAAAGATGAGAAGATTTTAGTAAGAAAATGGAAACGCAGAAAAATGGAAAACTTAAAAAACGCCATTTCCACCCAAATATATAAAAAATAAGGAAATATGCTAACCTCTGAGGTAAAAATAATGAATCGATGGAAGGAATATTTTCATGAAATGTTAAGTCAAAAACCAAACCGCAGAAAGCAGATAATCGGAACAAGAACAGCAGAAAGAAAGAGATGAAATGACGAAATGGCGTAGGAGGAACTACAAATTTCAGCAAAGAATCTAAAATTTGGTAAAAGAAGTAACATGATGTAATATCTCCAGAAATGATAAAAGTTTATTTAAAAAACGGATAACACTGATAGATACAGGGCGTTTCAGAAAACTCGAAGCAGTTTTGAAGTACATTTATCGTTTTTGTATGTACACTGACCTTTGTACAACTAGAAAAGAACTTCGAGATTCCTTATAGTGTGAGACAACACACTGCTTTTTTTGCGAAATGCGGTTGAACAGGTTCGGTTTGACAGGATGAAAAAAAGTTATGGTATTCGATATTAAAGCAGTAACCAAATCGTTTAGTCTTTAAGTGGATGGTCTTCTATTTGTAGAGCTTTCCAGGTTCTTTTGTTTCTTATTAAGTTGTTTCAGATAATTTTTGCGGCTCTTAATTATATTGCTGTTTCTTTCTTGTTTTTATGCAGCATAGTCATGGCAAATTTAAGATGTCTGTAGCGGTTCCTGTGATTGCAATGTTTACCATGGTTGCAATTACTACTTTCTTTTGTACCGGTTTGAATTTTTAAACAGGCAAACAAGGCAACATATTTAAAACCTCTCCCAGTTAGCATCAGATTAGATAGTTGTCAAAGACAACCTTCGCTTTGTCATTTTGTTAATTTCATATTCTTTTCTATGATAAAGATTATCTCGGAAATTACAGTCTTGAAAAACATTTACATTATGATTTTCTCTATCGGTTAATCATTATGATCTTCGTTGACAAATATTTTGCTGATTCTTAACGAATACAAGCCTACATTGCTTTTGGTAATATCTAACATAGATCTATATCATATTATCATATGATTATTTCTTTCATGATACGTTTGTTGACACAGGCAAAAAATGAAAGAATTAACAAAAAATACGCACTGGTGGAAGTAACGAACAACTACTTTGATTTTTGAACTTTCTCGGTGAGTCAAAATGACTAAATTATTACTGATCTAGAAGAAACTCTCATTGAGAAAGTCTCAAGACAAACCTCCTAAATCTCATTAAATTATTTCAAACTGTTCTTTTGTGTAGATGAAATAAAGTACAGAGAATATTAAGTAATATTCAGAATTATTGGACTTTATCGCACTACTTAGGAAAATACGCATGAAAATACTGGGAATTACAAGGAATTCCTATCAAAAACCAAACAAAGGAGGTTATCCAGAGGTCACGAATGCGCTATAAATGGAATAACAAGGAAATTTTGCGTTAAATGTTCATCAAGCACTGTATTCGAAATTGTACATCTTCTGGTGTTTAGAAAAATGATTGAACGTTTAATTCCTGTGATTTTCTATTTCTCTGTAATGTTTAGTACGGTAAGAACTCAATGCAATGTTGGAGGTACTAATATAATTTTGTTTATTCAACACATAATGTTTACGTTGCGTAAACCCATATTGCAGGTTACTACTGGAGAGATTTTACTGGCGATATACCTTTAGATGCATTACCAGGAGGAACGGATATTAACGGTCACCCAATATTTATTGCTCAAGTTTTCAGTGAAAATCTGTTAGCACCTGCAAAAGTCTACATAAATGATCCCAAGGCATATTATGCGTACGAGGGAGAGGAACTACATACGGCAGACAATATAAAGGTGTTTATAATCATTAAGATTTCTTTCAATTTACAAATCAGATTCTTTCATAATGTTGTAGATACTTTGTACGAAACACCCAGAACTATTTGAATGGATTAAAAGCAATAATCACGATATCAAACTGATTACTAATAAAGAACTAGTAATAGGTGGATTTCAACCAATGGCCACTACTTATATTGGTAGAATGAGACACGGAGGTGAAATATTGGTTGGGAAGATTTTAGCTGATACTTTTCCCGTTTTCGAAGGATTATATGTTACTAGCAGAGGAAAAGTCACCGCACATACTTCTTTTGAAGTTTTAGCTTTCTGTCGCAATCTTCCCATTATGATAAAAAAATAAGAAATATTTTAAGCAGTGTCGTCCTACAATGTAAAGAAATAAAATTTCTTTCATTTTCAAATTTCCTCCTAACATTTACTATGTCCTTTTGTTCTTATTATTATTTGCACGGTCATCACCATCACCATCATCTTACAGAAATTGCAATATGACAGATTAGGATAGAATCGTAGAATTCCCCGCCCAACTACAACTTCAACTCAAACCAACATGATTCCCAGTTATTACAGCTTTTCATCTCGTTTTAAGCTCCATTTGTTTTCTGTCCCGTTGTAGATTTTATTGAGGAACCTCTAAAAGGACCTAGCACAATCCTTATGGATTTTAGTCCTTGATCAAATTAACTGAAATTTTAGTATGTTATG